>JAMZAV010001310.1:0-264252 GCA_024449915.1 Sweltsa coloradensis
AACCCACCAAAACCACACCAAAAATGTAACTAATTAGATGAGACCATTCTGAATATTATTGTATATCAATAAAATACCGACGCCTTTTTGTCCCCGATGCCCAAGTAGGTAGATCCACGAATCATTGATTATTGTCAAACACTATATAAACTACAACGTGTAACAAAACCCAATAAATTATCATACCTTATTCGATAATTGAAGTACTGGTATACACTCCTGAATGTCTGCTTCAATTATTTATAGATTATTTAATCTCACGACTCACGTTACAGTTCAAAATTTTGGGCGAGCCAAGTGCAGGGGAGCATTGTTGATTGCCGCCCCTTTCAGATTCACGCTTAGACACATTTAAGTATTCAACTACGGTACCCCCCTAGAACGTCCACACAATGTAATTAATGTCATTGCATATATCAGCATGTGACATGCTTCAATCTTATAAATATAAATCATTGGATTTTTTTCACTGTTAGTTAACAAAATATTTATTTAATGTGATTTTCGATTTCCTTACAGAAATCTTTAACAAACAAAATTACAATTAAAAAACCACAACAGACAGGACAAAAACATTTCACAAAATATTAAATAGGGCTGTGCATTAATACCAAATTTTTAAACAAAAAGTTTATTATGAATAAAAATAAAAAACCAAAAAACAGAACTTTAAAATTTGACAAGTTGGACAGTTATTGATGTATGAAAAAAAGCTATTGATATACATCAATAACTGTCCAACTTGTCAATTTAATGTTCTGTTTTTGGTTTTTTATTTTTATTCATAATAAACTTTTTTGTTAATAATTTGGTATTAATGCACAGCCATTTTTTATAATATTTTGTGAAATGTTTTTTGTCCTGTCTTTTTGTGGTTTTTTAATTGTTATTTTGTTTGATAAAGATTTCTGTAAAGAAATCGAAATATCACATTAAAATAAATATTTTGTTAACTAACAGTGAAAAAGTCCAATGATTTATATTTAAAAACGTTACTACCTGTTATATAGTTTCATTTTTTATAATGCTTCAATCTGTTTCAAAGTAGTATTTCGTCTTTCCTGATTTGACTGGTGGACTGAGTTCTAAACACTGCCACTCCAAGCGGTGAAGCGCTCCTTGACGGACGATTTTTTTCTTCAAAGTTTGTAAACGAACTTCAGCGATACCACCCAAACGGTTAAAGATATCATAAAAATTTTAAAAACAATCAACTACTACAACTAAATGCAATTTCCCACAAGGCGTCTTTTTTTAAATTTAGGCTATATCATGAAAAAGAACAATAGGGCTAGGTTAATTTCTAAAATGTAATTAATAATTTTTTAATGCATTTACAATTAAAAATTTGACTAAACATCTGTTGTCGGAAACTAAGATTTAAACGTTTTATAACAAACCATTTAAATCTAGTTTCTGAATTGATAGGCCTATTTGTTCTTGTTATCGTCTAAGTAGTCAATTGTGCAGATGTTAATTAAGAGTTAATTATTATGGTCTAATTATGAAATCAAATAATTCATATTATGTCAGATGAAAGGTTAACATGTATGCTTTCTAAAAAGCCAACAATCGGACTCGTAGCTTTATTAATTACGAGAATACAGCAATTTTAATCCAAAGCAAGGCAAACTATATTGCATTACCCCTTACCCCTCTAGCGGGCCCTAGTGCTCGCTATAGCATCACCTTAACGTGACTATCTATGGTCGTCCATTACCAAGCAAATCCGCTAGTTGGGCGCCACCGTTGAGTGACTAATATATAGCTAGAGTCCCTAACGGCCTATGCCGAGTGTCTACGGAAAATTTTTGCCTCCGCTCATGTAGTACCCCCGCGAACAATGTAGGTGGCGTGCCCGACAGCTCGAGCGAAGCTACTGGTACCTAGCAACAACTGTATAAACTACGTAGTCCGCAGCGCTGTCTGTATACTTTGCCATGAACTACTAGAAGCAGAGCGGATGTCACGTAAATTAGGACGCGCGGAAATATTTAAACATAATATTATTATACATTTTTCAACACAAGCATTTCGTTTGTAGGTTTCGCGATTAATATTACAATCCATCCCAAAACAAACTTGTTTTCGACTGTAAAATATAAATGAAGTTATCATATTGTTTGACTTATATTTTAATATAAAATGTTGTACATTTTTTTAAGTTTCTCTAAAAACTAAAGTTTGATTATAATAATATGAAATAACCTTACGGGAAAATTATATCACTCGAAGTCTTATAAAAAATATAAGTTGTGCATAGAGAATATTACGAAATAATAAAGTAACAACAATGTACCATTTAAAATATGTAAGGTTATAACATTATAATGATAAATAATTATAGATTTCTAAAATCCCCCGTTCAAGTATTATTATAATTTATCAAAAATCATCCCTGAGGCTGGCGCGGATACGAGCTCAGCTTTCGTTTTTTTCCGGGTAAACGGTTAATAACATTGTTATTATATTTCTCACAAACGTTGATAAAGAATCAATCTACTAGATACATTACGCGTACAAAATTAGTTTCTTTATTTCGAATAAAAAATTCGTAAAATCTCCGTAATTTACTCAAATTTGGTCAACTTCGGGAATTTATTGTAAGTGTACAGATTTTTCGCAAATTTGCATTCTGGATATCAACGTTTAAAACGATGTGAACATTTTGATGGGAATTTCCTGAATTGAAATCGATGTTTCGGATTTCCCATTTTTTCTCGTTTTATACTTACGTCTCACAGTGGATCTTTTACGCTTATTGTTTGCAACCAAGTGCTGATATCAATATGAAAGTACTTTAATAACATTCATTCAAAATTTGGTAATGATATTACCAACCGTTCTGCAGAAATCATCCACACCCGAGTGCGCGCACATTTGAGGTGAGCGTTAAGTGGCATTTCTTTAATGATGTATATTACAATGTATGAGACGGAGTTTTATGTTTTGTGAAAGTACCCGAAGTATTGCACACATTCTAGGACACATTTTATTTATACTAGGGAAACGCCAAAGTCGTTGGTAGACGAGTGAGTGAGCCATGTGTTGAGTACCCGGTAACATTTCTTTTCTTCCCCCTACCTTAGGCCTCCCTAGCCTATCATATAGGCTACATTGGAGCATTTTGGCCTAAACTATGGCCTAAACATTTACACAACTCCCGGACCAACAATCTAACATAAGCAAGACCCGGCAGTCACACGGAATATTCAGTTGAAGACTGCCAACAACAGCAACCTCCGGCACAGTGATTTCCACCAATACCCTATTATCAATACGAATATAATTATCAAACTTAAATGCTAATGTTCCCGGGTACTCACCACATGACTCGCTCACTCGTCTAACTACGACTTTGGCGTTTCCCTAGTCTAGTTGGCTAAAGCGCCCTTGTAGCCGAAATGTGGGAGACGTGGGTTCAACCCCCGGTCGGGAAAGATTTTGTAATTCTAGTTTGCTTTTCAAAAAAATTAAACTGTTTTGAAATGCTATAGGCAGGTGCCATCATTGTGGCAATGGGGCCCTACTAGGGTTACTACCGTACAAGTGTGAAAAATATTGCAAGGTTTACTCAAAATCGGGGGGAAATTTGGGGTACCGAGTCCAACTTCGACTGCCTTGATGGACACGCATTTACGGCCGGGCGAAAAAAAAAACAAAAAATATCTTTTAAAAATCAAAAACTTGTCGTTAAAATAATTTCTAAACATTGGAAGTCTATTTCTCATTTATTATTTTTGTGGGTTTTAAATCGCAATGAATTTTGCTGATTTTGAAAACAGTTCTCAATAAACTCGTACCGGATGCCCGTTAAAATTTAGCGCAATTTGTTCAGCTTTCCCGGCTGATTTTCAACGTACACCACACACACCACACACGCACGCACGCAAAAAAAACCGTAAGGGCCTTTTAAGCGAATGGAAATCACTACTTTCGCTACGCTCACTCGTTCAACTAGAAAGATTTTTGAGGTGGCACAAACATGCTAAAATTTAGCTTTTTATTTTTTAAAATAAATGCAATTTTTTTTTTTGGGCTTGGGGAGGGGGGGGGGGGGGTTGGAACTTACCCCGAGTGGCGTCAAATGTTAAATTACTCTTTGTAGGCTTTCATAGGGCTTTTGTTACTTATGTTCCCTTTGGAGCGTGCGTTAAAACCTGAACGTCAATAAAACGCTTTTAATTTTCCTTGATTACTGTACTAATTAGAAACTTGAATCAGTGGTATCTCCCAAATATGAACAACACTGGCCCAAATTTACTAATAATTAAAAACTGTCACTGTCACTCGCACGGGTACCGGCAACGTTATTATTATTGGTTCACTTTACCTTTTTGGAACAAGGTTTTTTGGGCCAAAAAACCCCTAAACCAAACTTAAATTTATATAATGCTTTTGCCTACAAACTCGATCTTGTCGACTTGTCCTTTTGGGGTTAAAAATAACAATGCACAAGTTTTTATCTATTTTGTAAATCGTGGGAATTTTATTAAAACAAAAGCATACCGTTTTTAAATTTAAAGGGTCGCCTGCCTCCCTGGCGCAGGTTTTTGCTTGTGATTTACAATTTATTAACCCCCCCGGGGCCCCGGGTGTAAAATTTTACCCAGGCTGGCTCTGCTAAGTACAAGGGATTCAAGAGAAAAAGTGTCCTCGCAAACGCTAGAAGAGCCCAAATAAATCAAAAAAATCTTTTTTATTTTTTAATTATTTTTAAATATATTTTTAAATTTATTATCATAAAAATATCCACACAAAACACCCAAAAAAAACTACAAAAAACGTTTAAGTACAAAATCCCCCCAATCAAACCATATTGACAAGTTTTTTTAAAAAGGTATGCACTTGCGCGATCGACCCAAAATTTTATTAACAAAAAAAATAATTGTCCTTTCACGAGATTGGAAAATTTCCAAAAATTCCATTTGGGGTTATTTACGGTTTAAAAAGTTCCAGTGTAAATATAGTAAATCCCTCTGCATTCCGCGTCAAACCTGGTTTACCAGTCACCCTCATCTTAAAATTTTGGGGGGGAGGGGGATTTTCGGGAGCATTAAAAACCTTTGTCTTTAAAATTCGGAATCATATTATTTTATTATTATTATGTTGTTTTGTCTTCACCAAAATTTCGGGGGGGCCTCACTTTTGCACACATGTTGTGCCATTTTTTTTCACATAATCATTCATCAACGTTCTATCTATCTATACCAATCACGGATAAAAGAAGAAAAATAAAGTATGTTAAAGGGAAAGTATTAAGGAGGAAACTATATATGTAGTAAATTAATAATCTAATTGGCAAGAGTAATGGGCCCGTAAAAATTATCACTGGAAATCATCAAATAGAATATGAGGAGAAAAATACAAAATTAATTAAAGTAGAATATTAAAAGATTTTTTACGAAAAAAGCAAATAATTATGACCACTACTTGGTGTTTAAGGGGCCAGCAACTGCCACTTTGTAATTTACTTTGTTTGTACTTCTTTCTCATTGCGACAAAATTTTTTGTATAGCCAATAATTATTAAAACCCAAACTTAATGGATTTTGTTTTGCAATAAAACAAGAAAAAGACCCTTTCACATTTTACAGTCGGGTTTTGCCTTGGTTTGAAATCTGGATTTAAATCGGTTCAAGAAAAAAGGCAATTCTACCTGTTTTTTGCATTTTTCGGAATGAAAATATATTTTTTTTTGGGAAATGGGGGTACAAATATTTTCAAAAGTTTTTCCAAAAAGGGGTTTCCCCCTTTTAAAAAATTTGGGGGAAACTGAAAATGGTTTTCAAAAAAAAATTTAATTGCTTTTTTAAGCAAATTATCTTGGGTATATTAAAATGTTTTTTTTATTTTGCAAATTTGAAACAATCCCGGCCGACGAAAGTATTTGAATCCCTCCCCCCCCCCCCCTTCCCCCCCCAAAGAAACTTTATGTTTTTCTCAAATATCATGAGCAAATTAAAAAAAAAAAAAAAATGTTAGGGGCGGTTGCCCTTTTTTAAAACCCAAGGGGGTTTTTCAATTTTGAAGTATATATAACCCAGGGGTCATTTATAGTTAAAAGTGTCACACGTTTGAAAAATAAAAGTTGCTTCAGGGTTTTTGTTTTTTCTTTTTTTTCTGGGTTTTTTTTTGTTGGGGGTTTTTGTTTTTTTCCCTTGATCAACATGACGAAACGATTAGAAAATAGTTTTTTAGTTTATTTTGTTTAAGGTTGCGTAAACCCCTTTGTCATATTACGCCACTCTAGCCAACGGGGATGGGGAGGAAAGGAGGGGGGTCTTCCGACGGCCGACGCGGTCGTCGCCCCCCTGGTTGGGGTTTTAAAACCAAAAATGTCAAGCAAGTAAAACAAATAAAAAAATTTCAATTTAGACATGGTACAAAACGGCTTTTAACAAGCAAGTCAAACTGAGCAGTTCCAGGAATTGGCCGTAAAAAATTTTTGCATTCCATCGGGTTTCACAGACACGATAAACAGAATGCGAATCTCTCTACTCCCCGCCCTTTTTTCGATTTGATTTATATCAAGGAATACGACATTACGTCAACGGTTTTCGTTTTTTGGGACAAATACCCATTGTCCATTAAAAGGCAATTTTAAAATTTTTAACTCCTTTGTGATATGGGATGCGGACGACGCTTGGGGGACGAAGTGGGATACCCCACTTGCCTCCCCCCCCCCCTTTCCCCCCCCCCCCCAAAGAAATAGGTGGGTTTTGTTGGTGCATTGTGCATTGGTTTAAATAATCCAATCATTTGCAGCCTATTTTTCAATTATTTTTCTTTTAGGTTTTTAAAACGCAATGGATGTAGATGATTTTGTTAGTAGTTCTCAGTAAATGTACGGAGTCTTTTAAAATTTTAGCGCAATCTTTGGCTGATTTTTTGATGTACAACCACACACACACACACACACGGGAAACCCGTTTTAGTTTAAAGGAGACACTCCCCTCGCTCCGCTCCCCGTTTAATTAGGGATTAAAAAAATAAAATTTTGGGTTTACAATTCGTGTTTGTGAATTAAACCCGTATTGATTTTCCCCCGGACCCATTTTAAAAAATTGAAGCTGTGATTATGGCGTGATTTCCAAATTCCCGGAACATTCACTTTTTTTCCTGTCTAGCAATGACAAAGCCCGAAAATAGATAAATTTACGAAAACAAACTTCCTGTCTGTGAACGATTTTTCTAAATTACTAATTTTTTTTTTTTTGGGGATTGGACTTTTCTGGCAATCTATATAATGCATTTACCTATTTTTTATAGCAAACGCTTTAGAAATCAAGGATAACGGCAAACAGGTGCTCAATCAAAATCTTTTTTTTGAACACAAGATTGCGAAAAAAATACACGATTTTAAAAATATATAACCATAACTCACTAAATATAAATTTTAATTTAAAAGACACTGTTAAAATATTCAAGGAATTATTCCCCCGGGGATTTGGGGCAGACCGTAGCGTTTAAAAAATAGGGTTGGGATGGGTACCCCCCCTCCTTTCCAGTTTTACCCCACACGTCCCCCCACACAGTACATCACGCCCCAGCAGGGACGTATTTTTAAAACCCCTATGATAAGATTTTCCTTTGTGACCCCTCTAGCGATGAGAGTTTTGTTTTGGTTAGTTGATAAAAACATTGACAATGATTAATATTTGGGATTTTATCTTTGGGGGGGATATCTCTAGGGCTCTATAGATACATTTTTCACATTGATTAAAAAAGCCCCTCATAATCAATGATTTTTTACAATAGACCACTGTGATCTAAAACAGATTGCGAAAATAAAAAAAAACATGGTTCTGGGAATGTTTTTTTAAGCTATTTTGCATCTTTACAGTTTAAACTCCATGCGCTCCGTTTTGGGGGAATTTCATCCACCCCCCCCCCCCCCCTCAGACATGGTCCCCCCATAGTCTCGCAATCATGAAAACTCCCAACCCCCCGCTATTTCCCTTTCAACCCCTGAAGTCGTGATAAAAGCCCTTTTTGGGAAAACAAGAGTGCATGGCTTCGTTTTTTCAAACCAATCATAAAGCGCGTTGCAATTTAAAATTTCTTGGCATTGGCAACGTCAAGTAGGGAGCAGCCGACCGGTTTTTGAGGAATCCCCGCCCATTGTAAGAAGGTATTTTTGGGCATTCGTCACAGCTCAAGCCCCATATTCCAAAACCAAATATTTAGCCAAATTAAAAATTCATATTAGCAAATTTCTACGAATGAGAAAACTTCTGGGACGGTACAGCTGAAAATTAAACAGTAATAAAAAAATAACAGGTGCTTCGCGCTTTTTCCAGTCGCGTTTAGGATGGCTTTTTTGAAAGTTTTCAATTTACAAAAAATTTTTGTTTAATTTGGATATTTTTTTAAGTAGTATTTCTTGGAATCCAAAATAGAATGTAAAAATATTGGAGGCCGAAAATTTTTTTTTTGTACGCATTGAAGGTGATTGTTGTCAAAATTCTATATTACTTGCAATTATTTTACACCCCAAAACATTATATTTAAAAAAAACCTTTTTTTCTATGATTCTGGGAAAAATTTTTTAACTTTTTGTTTCAGAAGGAACTACTCACCATACCTTTTAAAGTCCATGTAGAAATGAAACTTGTAACTCCACCCGTTTTGGGCGAATTGGCCAAAAAATCACGAAAATTCGCTAAAAAATCGAAAAAAAAAAGTAAAAGACATATTCGGGAAAAATTTTTTTGATTGTACCAAAAAAAGGGCAGGTCGAAGTTGAGATTTTTGAAGGTCCCCCCCAATTTTCACCAAGATCGATATGCCGTTTTCCCGGTTTACGCGAACAAACAACGAAAAACCAAACAACCCCAAAAAAACACCCAGTAATTTTTTGGGGGTCAGAGAAATTGAAGTCTTCGCTTCGTTCCAATACAGAATATTTTAAGAATAATGAGCGTTTTTGGGAATGTCTAGCTACTAGCTAAAATTCTTGGCGATACCTGTAGCTTTTTTTATACATTTTTTTACTACAACTTAAAAAAAAAAAATTTCATACATAGATATAAAGAGAAGATTGATTATAATGAAATTGCAAAATATAAATAAAAAAAATAAATAAATAAAGCACCGGGATTTGGGTTTTGTCTCATGGCGTATCAAGGGGGGTTACCCCCCCCCTAAAACCACCCTAGCTCATATTTTTTGGACAAACATAGTTCGAGAGGGGTACAACAGGGTTTACGTTGACTTTACAGGCGTCCTTTTAGGTTTGGTTCGGCGTCCCGAGTTATAATGAAAATGTGTATAATAAATTAAATTATTTTATTAATTGGCAGCACCTTAAGGTATGGAAACTTTAAAAAGTTTTTTAAAACATTTCCCTTATCCATTAGTTTTTTTGTTTGGGCAAAACCCTTAGGTCATAATGCCCATCTAGCCCAAGGGGGGGGGGGGGAGGGGCCCCTGCTGGTCAGAAACCCGAGGGGGGGAAGGGGGGGAAGGGGGGTTTCTCACGTCGCGGTCGCATCGCTTTTTCTCGTTTTTTGTGTCCCTGTCTCGTCGCCGGGGGGTCGTCAAGGGAAGGGGGGAAGGTCCCCGACGACGATGCCCGAGCTCGCCCTTTGTTTTTGCGGGGTAAGATATTCCGCTCTTTTTAGCTGATGGTTTTCGAGGTGGACTTTTTTTTTGAATCGCCTTTTAGATTACAAGCCATGCTCTGGGCCAAATTTTACCCCCGGGCCCCGACGAAACCTACGATCTGCAAAGTAAATTTAAAAAAATGGGTAGTCTTGATTCTCAGACGGTATAAATTTAAAAGTATCCCCCGTAAAGCCCTTTAAAAAACCCGTACCGTAGTAGGCAGGATTGGGATTAAACCCCAATTTTTTTTAAAAGTTGTTTATAAGGATTGTAAAATTTTATCGCGAAACACAAACGAAATGCTTGTGTTTTTTAAAAAAGTATAATAATATTAGTTTTTAAATATTTCCCGCGCCAATTTCGTTTACATCCCCTCTGCTTTAGTATTCATGGCCAAAATATACAAAAGCCTGCGGGCTACGTGTTTTTACAGTTGTGCTAGGTAACAGTAGCTTCGCTCAGCTGTCGGGCCGCACCTCTTGTTCGCGGGGTACTACTAGGGGGCAAAAATTTTCCCTAGACACTCCATAGGCGTACGACTCAGCTATATTTTCACTCAACGGGGCCCCCGGTCAAAACTACGCGGGCGTTTTAATGTGGTTGGGTTGAAAGTACCCGTGCAGGTAGGCAACTTCTCAGACGTCTGTGAATGGAAGGCTGCCTCTCTTCAGGGGTTGATGAGGCGGGGGGCGAGGGGCGAGGGGTTTAGAGCAAAAAAGGGTCTTCTTCTAAGGCTAGATATTGAAGATTCAAAGAAAAGGTCCGGCCATTATAAATATCTCTTTTGTGTGCGAAACTTTTCAACACACTAATTTAGTTTACAATATTGTTGTCCTCCACACACACCGCTTCCTTCTCAGTTTTGTCTACCTCACAATCACAACGAATCTAAAATTGTTGAAAACTTTTCGTTTGTAACTGACAAAATATTGATTTGTACAGCATTTATATTTGGAAATATTTTTTTGTTTTTTACACGTTAGGCCTACACTTGTAATGAGACACAATCTAGTCCCATTGGGGGCTATAATACACACAATGATATTTGTAATTATACATTGCATTTTTTTAAACAACGAGATCTGATTTGATTAACGTTTTGATATTAGTGTTTACACATTTGCATCAGGATTCCGTTAACTTTTCGCATCTTTATTACAAATACAATTGGAATGTTTCGAGAATGCCTTGTATACTTTTTTTTTAAATGCGTACTAAGCATCCGAACGAAGCCAAGTGCATGTGACAGCCGAGAAGATAAAATAAATAACGAAATTTATAATCATTATTATAGATGTGATTGTAAAGTTTGTTCGGTCTGCCGGTAAATACCCATGAAGATCTAGAATTCCTCCGACGGCTGTCTTTTTGTGCGACACATAATAGTATGAATTCTGGGAAGTAAATTACTCCACGTGGAGTTGTAAACCTAGTTGACCAACCACAATCCGTGTTTCGAAGATTCAGCCAATAGGGTGGCTAAAAGAAATCGGAACTACAAAATATAGAAAAGGGTTTCCTGAGATAATTGGCAGCCGATACCAGAAAATATGAATGGAAACCACAACGTATTGCGACCAACAAAGGAGACAATGTTGTAAAGGGATGAGTGTTTTCTTTCGATGGGTAACGTTAGACCGAAGGTGATGGAATGACATAACTGCGATTGATTCGGAAAATGGAAATGAGCCTAGGTAATATCATTAGAAGACAGTGCTCGAAAAATGTAGTTTTCTGTTTGAACATTGATTTACATCCGTCTTCGAGTGTGCGTTCACCTCAATTCACCTTCAATTCCACGGAAACGGGAAATCATAAGTCCCCACAAGTCCGCACTAAAACATTACGGTAACAAACACGTTTTATGCTCGATTCTTAGTTGTATGATATATTGGAAAGAACATTTATGAGTAAAAACCTAATTTTCTTTATATTTTTATGTTTTTTTTATATGTTTATTCATGTGGGGGAGAGCTAATGTTGTCTAAACATGTTGTCTTATAATGTTCGATAAGTTTTACTTTTACTAAAGTGTTGGACTCAAAGACATCGCTCAGGCGAATGAGTTGTGGTTATACGTCCACAGGGGTTCACAAAAATCACATACTTTGTGTTGTCTATAATATGCTAGATATAATGCGAAGCTTTTCAACTCAGCCTTGTGATATTCGCAGAATATGATGCGTTCTTGTCAATGGTTCAAAGCAGATCCTCATAAAAAGAATGGTCAACATTTCCTCTATTTGTAAACACAATCAGACAGAACCTTGTCAGTGGAAACTAAAACGTAATACTACGCTCATTGGTATGCTAAAATACCAACGAGAATATTTTCTCGAACCCCACTAATCCCCTTTGAGGGTTCAAGTATAAGAATAATGTATTGACGCACTAAAATCAATGAATATGTATAATCTATTATAAACTATTTCATAAGATCAATCCTACGTAAGAATGTTCAATCCAATGGGACAGAAAATTTATGTGAATCTATAACTGTTTTTTCTGCAACATATTGTGACAGCACTCGGTATATTATTTGAGGATATGAGGACACAAACGCGCTTTTTACGGGAAATGCCAACAAAAAAGCCGCATTTCAATCGAAGGTCATGTCCGGTTTTTATCGTGATATGTTGATCATTCTCGCTATGTATTATACAAGAAAATGTAGTGTACACAGATGACTTGTGGTCGCCACAGTAAGGAGGGTTTGTCAGTCGCTCATAGAAAACTAAGGGGGAAATTCCCTTTATATCATTGAGAGTCGGACCAAATCGTGACATGATAACAGTGGTGAAATGACTGAAATCACATTATTTCATTATGTAAACACTTTATTTTTGTTGTAAAAGCCTTTCAAATAATATGCATAATATTTTAAAATAGAC
Source organism: Sweltsa coloradensis (assembly GCA_024449915.1). Taxonomy (NCBI): domain Eukaryota; kingdom Metazoa; phylum Arthropoda; class Insecta; order Plecoptera; family Chloroperlidae; genus Sweltsa; species Sweltsa coloradensis. The sequence goes on from JAMZAV010001310.1 coordinate 12,500, forward strand.
TTGTAGATAATTCATGAAGAATTATAAGCTATCAAGTTTCAAATTAATATAAATAATATAGGCACAATAGCACACTATTTACAATGAGTGCATCGTTAATTTAACCAATAAAACAAACCTGAAATATATAGTAAGTTATAAATAAATATATAAAACATAAATAAAAGTTATAAAACTAGGTGTAATTGAAAATTCTTGACGCTATGGTGGGTTCAAGTCTAACAATTATGTATATTCCAGCTCGCAAACACACACACAAACAGCAAGTAAGAATGGTAGTATATTACTCCCCGAATTCGAGGCGAGCTCTGGCAATCGTCGTCGAAGACATTGCCCCCTTCCCTTGACGACCTCCCCGACGACGATGACAATGACACAACGAACGATGACTAAGACGATGACGACCGCGACGTGAGAAACCCCTTTTCCTCCCCTGACCCGTGACTGATTCTGACCAGCATGCCCCCCACCCCCCCCTAGAGTAGTGCATTAGTAGAGTGGTGCATTATGATCTAACGGTTGACGCGTCCTTAATCCAAATAAACCAAAATATAAAAAGTGCGGAAACGAAAGTACCCAAAAAAGGGAGCGAAGTTACTTTTGCATAAGAATACACAATCAATAATAATAGATTTCGTTTCACCGTTTTATTATAATGGTGGTAGAGGTGCCGGTCTAGCCAATTCGCGGAGGAGCCGGGGGCGGGGGGAGGGGGACTTACTATACCCCCCCCCCCCCCCCCTAAAGCCAAGTGTCGCCAAAAACATTCTGTATCATCCTTATTGAAGGACAAAATAAAATAAAAATTTTGATTGTGTGGTAGAACTTTGCCCGACAGGGAGATAAGAATCACCGCTCGGGGGACCCTTGCTCGGGGCAACAACACTTAGCCAGTCAGCTTTTTGCGTCACTCGGCAGGTCGGTTATGTTGTCCGGTTGAAATGTATCAACAAATGGACCCCCCCCCCCAGACCCAAAATTCATGAATAAACGTATTTCTCAATAGTAGAATAGACTTCATTGACACTTCACAACAACCGCACCTAACCCGATGTATCGCAAGTAGTAACCAATAAATGGTTATGTGTTTATCCATGGAACATTTTATGTTTATTGCTTGGAAAGTAAATTAACAAACTAAGTAAGTTTCTTTCATTATGACTAACATATTTTAAATTTAACTTTTTTTATACGGTAGTTTTAGTTTTTTTTTAGAGATTTGTGGGCGCTGCCATCTTGGCTGTGACGTCACGGAAGTGCTGCTAGAAACTCGTTTCCACCATGCAGCACCATGTGCAGCACATGTTAGCACAGCACCTTCATGGCGCCAACAAAAACAACCGTATACTTGTAACTAATAAACAAACAGCAAATTCAATTCTTTAACTTGCATTATCACAGGCGGTGCAATATGACTGAACCGGTTGAAGCCAAAGATGTTGGAATAGTATATAGTAGAGCCAGTTGAAGCGCCCTAGATTCTCACGTCATTCGTTTGTTTAGGGTATTATGACCATTTTCGCTTGGCCAGCTAGTAATGACCATGTTATACGTTACATTGAACTTGAACATGAACAACAACAAGAAAACGAAATCTAAAACTACGGGATAACAGGATAAGGTTATTTACAATTTCCCTACTCGGACAAAGTCACAAAACTTTTGTAGCTACTATATAATAAAGGTCTTGTACACAAAGTTATGAGCTGTGTTCTCATTAGGACGAGGAAACAAAAACGATAAAATCTAGCGTATGTGAAAAATAATTCAGGGGCCTAATAATATCGAACTAAAGTAAAATTAATTATTATCAAAATTGTCCATGGCCGTTACACAAAATGAGTGGTACATATGCCCTGTGTCCCTGTGATATAATTAAAGAAAAGGAGAGTAATCAACACCCCCACCAACTCGAACCTTGCAATAAAGCAAATACAATTTTCAAAAAAATAATAGAAATTCAAGCCCCAAACCAGTTTACTATGCAAATACAATTATTACGTATGTGAAAAATAATTTAGGACTAATACCGTCAACGCTAATACGAAGCATTTTGTTGACTATGGTGATGTGGTTGGTCACCACAATCCTGTATTGTAGTTTAGTTACTTGTTTATTATTTTTTGTTTCCATTTCCTTCTTCCCACTCCTAGACTACCACAACACAATGTTACCTCTCTCAAATACGAAGACGTTGAGGTGACACTGAAGAGAGCAAAACAGTGATTGCTTTCGTTGGAAGACCCACATTGTCAAAATCTTTGCAGACAGAGAAATGACAGGTGGTGCCCAAGGATGAATGGAGGATGAATACCTCCATTAGGCGGTGGAATAGACAGGTCCATCTTTGGATAGGTCATTGCAAAATACTGAGAAACCGGCTCGTAGAAATTCGCTAACAAAACAAGACAACTGAGGATCCCGTATTTTTAGTAGCCTATTTGTAGGTACTGAATACGTTATTTCGTATATTCGCTGAATGGCATTATAATTATAACCTATTAAATAACAGTTAGATATAGCGGTGCATTTGCAATGATATAATTAATTAACACGAGTTTCAATAAACACGAAACCACCTTAATGTAACTAATAAAATGAGACCATTCTGAATTTTATTGTATATCAATAAATTACTAACGACGCCTTTTTGTCCCCGATGCCCAAGTAGATATAGATCCACGAATCATTGATTATTTTCAAACACTATGTATAAACTACAACGTGTAACAAAACAATAGATTATCATATCTCATTCGATAATTGAAGTACTGGTATACACTCCTGAATGTCTGCTTCAATTGTTTATAGATTATTTAATCTCACGTTACATTTTCACAATAATTGCAAGCAAGTGCAGGGGAGCATTGTTGAGTTGCCGCGCCTTCAGATTCACGCTTAGACACATTTCAGTATTGAACTACGGTACCCTCGTAGAACGTCCACACAATGTAATTAATGCGATTGCATATCTGTAACATGTAACAATTGCTTCAATCTGTTTCAAAGTTGCATTTTGTCTTTCCCGGGGTTGGCTGGTGGACTGAGTTCCAAACACTGCCACTCCAAGCGGCGAAGCGCTCCATGACGGACGATTTTTTTCTTCCAAGTTTGAGAACGAACTTAAGTTGTACCACCCAAACGGTTAAAGATATCATAAAAATTTAAAAAGCATTCAACTACTACAACTAAATGCAATGCCTGACCAAGCGTCTTTTTTTAAATTTATGTCATGAAAAGGAACAAACTGTTAATTAATAAAATGTAATTAATTATTTTTTAATTGCATTTACAATAAAAAATTTGAAAAAAATATCTTTTGTCAGACACTAAGATTTATACGTTTTATAAAAATACGTTTGAATCTCGTTTCTGAATTGATATTTGCTCTTGTTATCGTCTAAGTAGGAATCAATTGTGCAGATGTTAATTAAAAGTGAATTATTATGGGCTAATTATGAATTCTAATAATTCATGTTATGACAGATGAAAGGTTAACATTTTTGCTTTCTAAAAAGCCAAAAATCGGACTTATATCTTTATTAATTCCGAAAATACAGCAATTTTAATCCAATGCAAGGCAAACTATGTTGCATTTCCCCTTACCCCTCTAGCGCGCTGTAACCGCACGGCCTGTGCAAGTCTCATTTTGGCCCTCAGCCGGAGAATTTTTCATTTTTATTTTAATATATTTGCATATGATAAGGTTTAATTGTAACAGTTAAGGCATTTAATTGGCTAAGTAAATTTGCATATTGCTTACAAATGTACGTGATGTCACAGATCACAAGTAATAAGTCAGTAGCCACTCTAGTTGTGCAAGTGCAGCTGAGAGTCAATGTATTTGGTTAATTTCACCGATGTTTTTGAGATAGGGAGTACAGGTAACGGGATCTCCGAACCACCCTGCAGTAGAGAAGCTGGAAAGTTGAGTTTGGCACCGCAAATGAGGTGTTTTGGGCTCAGGAATGTGTAGCCTAGCCGACACATCCCCTCGCTTCACTGGTCCTCGTCGTGGCCTCGGCCAATGACAACCACGGACGCTGGCCGAGCCAGCTAGGCAGTAAAAACGCGAGTGAAGTCGAATTCTCGTCCAGAAAGCGGAAATACGTAGGCAACCCCTAGACCAATAACAGCCCTTAGTTTGAAGTTCGCGGGTGGTGAGACCCAATCACAGGGCAGAGTGTAAAACCAACGGAAGTAGTCGAAGCAAGTGTGTTTCGAGCAAAGGATCGTCCACTACGCACATCACCAGAGAAGACGGCGGTTGACTGCAAGTAGAGTGCATCTTTTAACCAGTGTTTCTGGAAGCATGGGTATTTTCGCGAAAGTGGGGAGTAATCCCAGGATGGGTTTGTACCTCCTGCTGAGGTCGAGCTACATCTCGCGTGTATAACTATGTTTTTCTCAAGTAAATATCAATAATCTTCGTGATAGCCGAGTAACGTGCTAGCCACATGGCGAGTGTTCAATAGCCATGCGCGAATAACGACGACATCGCAATTACTATGGTAAATTCTTATATCTACACCATACGGAGTGACATGCGAGTTCAGTAAGAGTGTTTCAAGGTTTTCCGGTCTTTTCGAAGTAAGTTGACTTGGTATGTCCAACACGTGGGACTACCCGGGTCACCTCTACATCACCGTTTGGACATCCACTACACTACGCAAGTAAGATAAATAACCCATAAGTTGCAACTCCCCCAAATTGTTCGAGACCCAGAGAACTTCGAGTTCATCTGAGGGCCTAGGCAGTCTCTTAGGAAGGTCGGTAAATCGGCCAGTTCACGATCACGTGACCCCGATACCACGGCAAGCGCGGACACAGGGCCCTTCCGTAGCAGAGATCTACCGTCGGCCACCCCTCTCCCCGGCCACTCCCGTGCAAGGCACTTCCAAGATGGCGACGTCCTCCCCCTCCCCCTCTACGAACAACGATAGGCTACGAATCTTCGTATTATAATAAGCCCTATTCTTAAGGATTGTGTAACCAGGGTATTAATTATTATTTTTATGTTTTCTTATCTTGCATGAGTTGGATCCAACCCCTAAATTAAAACAACCCGGATGTCAGTAGTTAGCATGTCACAAATGTTACAATATAACGCCACTGCTTTTAAATTGTTTCACTCACTGAGTTAGCATGAACATCCTAAAATCCTCCTTATAAGTCAATTCTCAGCCTTCAGCAGTTCTCAACTATCTAATTCTTAAGTAGCAACTAGTACAGGACAAGCAGGAACGTCGAGCGACCACCGGACGAGTGCAGCCCTGGGAGTGGAGCGACTCAGCACTAGCGTGCCAGGTCAGGTACCTCTTCGGGACCCGCGAGGGCAGAAGTTGTATGTTGTTGCATCACCGATCCGCCACTGTACATGTTTGTGTTTGTTTTGCTAGGGCTAGATTTTCCCATCCCGCGTGTAGAACACATAGAATTCGTGTTATTTGTCAATCCAATCTTTTGTTTTAAAAACCGTTATAAACGTATGCAAAAACCCCGAGATAATAAAAATAGCACGTTTGTAAACAGTAGGTTCAAGTCAAGGTTAGAAAACTTATCAGCGACGATTGACGATTCAGCGCGGAACGTTAAGTTAGGACCTAGGACGAGTGTGCAGCGACAGCGCCCTAGTGCTCGCTATAAGCGTCACCTTAACCCATCCGCACCAGCGCCCCAAAACGCTAGCGCGCCCACGGAAACCGCGCACTTTTGCCCTCTGCACATCAAAGTTGCAGCGTAGTACAGTAAGAACGTAATCAACATCATTACTGTCACTATCACTTATTATTACTGTAGCATTATTTCTAGGCCTAGGCCTGTTCACAACTAACAATACACGAATTTGTAGGGCTACGAGTACGACCCTCGTGATCACGCCCATTCCTAACCTCAATGTTACTCCCACGCACACCCAACGCACATTTCTTCTTCGCTGTCACTTAGGCCTACTATATCTGCACCGGTTCTACGCATACAATTAAAATCACAACCTTCACCATCATTATCACTGAAATCTGATCGAAGAACATCCAAAAATTTACTGATTTAGTATTGTTTGTGCCGAGAACGGACGCTTTGATTGATCCGAATCTCCCATTATTGACAGTAGACAGGCGGGTAAGTTTCACGTCGATAACAAAGTCGATTGTAGCTTCACGTTTTTCCCGTAAGAGTACCAAAGAACACCACTAGATGTCACTACATGCTTGACGCGGGAAATGAAACAAAAAGTACAACAATTGACCGATAGGAGCTGATAGCCTACTACTGCAGTTTGAATGGCAGCGCGCGTAAATGCGGACCAGTCCGCTTATGGCTTCCGTGGCCAGGCTATGATTCGCGGACTAGTCCGCTTACGGGTGCAGATGGGTTAACTAATCCTCAAATGGTTCTCACAGTAGGCATATATAAAAAATTACAAATTAAATTTGTAAAAGAAACCCTAACCTGCAGCTGAGTGACCCACATGATACGAGTTGCTGTTGTCACTGTGTTGTTGTGAGGATCAGGTTGATAGATGTTGGACATCCCTGGGTAACTGTCACGCATGCACAGGCGGCACACTTTCATTTTCATGGCTTTGATTGACTTTGAGGCACTAGACGATAGGTGCGAGGTGATAGGCCTATGGTTTTCCAAACCCAATTTCCCCTTTAGGCCAGGTTTATGTAACTAAAACAAAAAACCTGCTTTTTGTTTTAATCTGGGAAATTTCCCATGTAGCTTTTAAATGTATAAATAAAATTACACGCGGGGTATAAGTCGGGTGGGTTTTTGGGGTCATATTTACCTGCTTTGGCCGTGAAAAATTTCGAAATTTTTTATTTTGGGTGTCCGGTCGCTTTTTTCCCCAAGTAAATGTACATGTTTTTGTACAAGGGGGGGTCGGGGGGGGAGGCCCCCATTACATGCGGTTTTGGGGGTTGCACACCCCCAAAAATTTTTTTGTTTTATAAAAAGGCAATTGGGGGCCCTTTAAAGCATTTTGGGGGTGCAAATTACCCATACCCAATATCTTATATAATTATAAGATCAGGGGAAAAAAAACGCATTTTAAATTTAAAACTTTGGAAAAGGGTTTTAAAAAAATTCTTAAAATTTCGGCTTTTGCCCAGGTTTTTAACCCAAATTCTTTCCAAAGGTTTGGATCTCCTTTTAAATACCCAAAGGGGGAAAAAGGGGGGTTGATGTGTTTATTAAAAATTAATAAGGTTACCGGATTGGGCAAATTTCCGGGCCGGGGGGAATTTTTTTTGGGGGGGGTTTTTTTTCGGGGGGGATTGAAACCCCAATTGGGGGTTTAAGAAAAAAAGACATGATTGAGTTTATTTCCTTTTTTAAGGTTTACGGGGGTAAAAAGGCATTTTTTGGGGGCAAAATTTAAATGTTAATATTAAGTGAAAAACCGGGGGGTTTTGGGAGAAGGACGGTTTTTAAGTGAAAAACATTTGGCTCCCAAAAAATTTTCCAAAAAGGGGGTTTTGGCCTGGGACGGGTTAACTTTTTTTTAAATTTTTCCCATAACCCTTTGGGGTTTTAACAATTCTAAGGGGAAATATTCATTTTGATAAAAATAAATTTTGATATATTCGGAGATATGATTGCAAAACTTTTTAAATTTTTTTTGGGGCTTAAACTTAGGTTTTTCCAAATTTTATCCAAGAGGTTTTACCCGTGCCAGCGTATCCCTGCTTTTTTTTTTAGGTATAAAAGGGGGGCCAATATTTTTTTTTGGGGATACCCTTTAACTCGCGAAAAACCCCCTACCCACGGGCCGCTGCGGACCACTTACCCATGGGGATTTCCGTACCCTACACAAAAGGTTTCCACTTAGGGTTGCCCCACATGCGTTATTTAAAGGGAAGGCCTTTTAAACTTTATTTTTCCCGGGAAAAAAAATTTGTCATGATAAAATTCAAAGAAAAAAGATTTTTTTTAAAACGAAAAAACCCTTACAAAATAACTTGTCCGTTTTAAATGGAACTTGGGTTTGCGACCATGGGCCCGGGCAAAATTTTTTTGGCAGGGGGGGCAAAATTACAATTTGTCCTTTTTTTGGGGCCACAGCGGAGCCCCCCCCCCCCCCCCCAATAGCGCCCAGGCTAATTTTTGGAAATCGGGTTTTTTTAGAAGGGTTTGGGGGGTTTTTTAAAAAAAAGGGTTATGGGCTGAATACGATCCCAAAAATTTTTAAATTTTTTGGAAACACCCCTTACTGGGAACTAAAAAACCCCAAAAACGATTCTAGATCGCTTGAAGCGAGCCAGCGGCGGGGTTTAAAACATTTCCCCTTTGAAAACTTGTTTGGGGAGGTTATGAGAAATGGGTTTTATTTTAGCAGGGTTTGGGGCCCGATTTTGGGCCCTTAAAAATTGGGGACGGGAAGTGGGCAGGTTTAGTTTTTTGTTGATATGCCGATTTTAAATTTTAACCTGTTTAAAAAACAGGTCAGGGGTAAGTTTGGACAAAAACTTTGGTAAACCTTTGAGTGACTACAGATTGTCACTTGTCGGTATGATAGAACTAAATGTCCCCAATTGATAGAAAAAAAAAAAAACTTGGAACACTCTGTTCCCAATCAGTTTCATAAATTATTAACTTTTTAAATTTTAAAAAAAATTGGGTTTTGGTTTGGTCTTTGTGTGGTTTCTTTGGTCTTGGGGTTTTAGCGAAATCTCCCTTCCAAGCAGAAAGGTCCGGGGTTCTTTTTTCCCCTGAAGCAGAATTTTTTTTAACTTCGGTTTTGGGAAATTTATCATTTTCGGGTTTTAAGGAGTTTGTAAACGGTGATTTTGGAGTTTTTCCTGGGGAAACGAAGACATAAAAATTTCGAGTTTGTTTAAATGGGCCTTTGTTGATTCTGGCGTTGATTTGGGGGTTGTTCGCCCCTGCCCAAATTACCACTGTTGCTTTTTTTCCTTTTAAAAAAATATCGATTTTTTGGGTTTTGGTTTATCCTCACTTTTTCAAAATTGGCGCCGGGCCTGCGGGGGTTGGTTTGGTCGCTTTGTTTTAAAGTCCCCCACTAAAAAATCAGTTAATAACTGAGTGGGTAGACTCAAAAAAAATTTTTAATTTATTTATTTTTTTAAATTTTAAAGGCTTTCGGGGCCCGGTAAATAATTAACACAATTAATTGGGGGGGACATTTTGCCCCCAAATCGGCTTTGATTGTTTTTGAGTTTCGGGCCCAAGTCTTTGGGGTGGCTATAAATTTTTTTTTCAAATTTTTTGTAAGTATTTTAATTTTATTTCTTGTTTTCTGGGATAGCCCACACAGTTGGGCTAAAACGTAAAAAAAAAAAAACCCCAAAATAAAAGCAGATTCGACGCGGCGAAATGCCCCCGCCCAAAATTAATTGTGTTTTTAATATTATTAATTTTAAATTTTTTAAATTTGAATTTGGGTTTTCAAAAATCCCAAAAAATTTATATGAAATACCGATATTTTTAAAAATTAAAAAAACTAAAAATCCGGGGGGGCTCTTCCCCTTTCGCCAGTTTGCGACACTGATAACCCCTGGGGGAAAATTTCCACAAAAAATCCCTGGGGTTTTTTAAAAAAAACTTACCCCAAATTTTATTTTGGGGAGTAAAATTTTTCCAGACCAAGAAAAAGGCCTCGCAAAATAGGGGTTCCCAAACGATTTTTGTTATTATGAAAAAAATAAAGATAAATTTTTTAAAGTTTGGGAAAAAAATTGTAGAGATTTTGGGCGAAAAAAAACCCCGTCTTTAAAAAAAGGAGTACAAAAATTTAAACAGAAATAGAGGACCTAAAAAAGATTCAAAAAAGCAAAGAAAATTTTTTTCCCGTAATTTAATTTATTCAATGCGAAATGAGATTTAAAAGGGGCCCGGGGGAAAATTATTAATCAGACACTAAAAAAATGAAAGTATTTTCATTTGTTTCCCCGTATATCTAAAATTTAGTAAAGACGTGAAAACGAAATAGTCGTTAATAATTTTGAAAACCCCTTTTTTTTAACTGGGATAAGTACATTTTTTACTTAATTGTTACGAAAAAGTATTTTTGATGATGGCGGTGGTTGTGAAAAGGTGGGGGAATTTGTTTTTGGAATTTTAAAATATAATATTTTTTTGAGTTCACATGGTTTTTGTAAAATATTTTTGTGCCAAAAGGGGTTAAAGATTGGGTATTAAATTTTGGACATCGTTGTCTGCAATTTCTAATGAACGGTGAGAGGGATAAGGGTTGTTTTAAAAAAAGTTTTTGAGGAATTTTAGATGAAAAAAAAAACAGGGGTAACAAATGAATGGGTCTAGGCTCCAAGAATTCAATGAAAAGGACAGGCCCTTCTATTTTCAAATTTTTTAAGACAGGGATTATCCCCTTTTTTAGGTTTTTGCGTATAAAGGAGGGCCCCAAAGGGAGGGAAAGGGTCAGTTTTTAAAACCCAGGGTAGTTTTAAATAATGTTAAGTTAAAAAAGAAATATGAGAAAAAAGGGATTAAAAAAAAAACCCTAGAAATTTACCTTAAAATAAGTTTGGGAAAAAAAAGAGGTGCTGAAAAAAGGCTAACATGCTTTTTCAGAAAAACTTTTGGCGTCGGCGGCTATGCCGGGCCCAGACCCGAGTTTTCGAAAAACACGTGCAAATGTAAAAAACTTGCGATCAAAGTAGAACTAACAAAGAAGATAGTAGAAAAAAAGGAAAAAGGGAAAAATTTACCAAAATGAAAAAACGTTAAAAATCCGCAGAGATGATAACTTACTTCAAAACATAAATTAAAGGTAAAATTGGGGGAAGGTTTCCCGCAAATAGTTTTTCGAGGCATGTGGGGGGAATCGTATGTCGAAAAGATGCTAACATCCCAAGGGGAAAATGGGCCTATTTTCGATTTGATCGACACGGCAAGATAGGTCGATTGGAAAAAGGAGGGGGAAAGTGGTAAAATCAAAAGAGAAAAAAGAACTAAACCCTATGCGCGATTGTATCGAACCAAAAAAATCCCCAAAAACGAAAAGAGTTGGCTGAATAGTCAAACCTAAATCCCCAAACCCCGCCCCAAGATAGAAAGGAAACAATTGAAGAAGAAAAAAAAGGCAGTAAACCCTGTGAAATGGGAATAGGAGTGAAAAAGGGTTAAAAAAATTTCAGGAGGGGGGAGGGGGTGATAGTCTGTGACAGCAAGAAGGCCCTCAGGCTCTTCAAAAAGAGAAAACTGTAAAGTTTGGGGAAACAACTACTCCCATTACATAACCAAACAAAAAAAAATAGGGTTTAAAAAAATGGCAAATTGGGGGTTTAGCAAAGGGGTGAAACTAATTAAAAATGAAACCTGGGAAAAGGGAAAAATAGCAAAAAAAAATGGACTCAACACCAAAGTAAAAACCCGAGAAAATTTTCTGCAGGGAAAATTGTACATATCAAAAAAAAACTACAACAAAAAAAACCTTTAATATAATATTTGAAGGGGGAAAAGGGAAAACAAAAGGAAGACGTTAGGGGGTAGAATTAAAATAGGGTGGAATGATGAAAGGGGGCCCCCCGAAATTACATGTGATAAGGTGTTTTAAATGCGGGCCAAATAGGGCCACACAATGCAACTGAAAAAATGACTGGTGGGGCTACTGCGGTGGGTACCTTTAAAACCCCCGGGCCTGTACGCAGGCTTTTGCAAGCGCATTAACTCCCATACAAGAAAATAACAGTTTGGGGTTTTTACAATTAAATAAAAACCACAATGTGGGGAAAATAAAAAAGTGAATGCTATAAGCCCCTTAAAACAAAAAGTAGCTCAGAGGAAAAGGTTTGGGGACCTAATCCGGTACGGAACCCTCTACCCGGGATTCATCACCAGAATCTTTCCTAGATATTAAGGGTTATTATTTATTAAAAATAAAAATGAAATTTTTTCATTGAACTATCCCTCTTAAGAAAATTTTGTGTTATACAGTCCCTGTATTTGTCCAAAAAAAAAAATTTTTTACTTCCCCTTTTTTTACTTACATGATTGCAAAATTGTAAAATTTCAGCGGGGCACGCTAAAAAATATTCAAGTGAATCAATCGTTCTTCATAAAACAAGTTATAAAATTTTACTAATAGAGGCAATGATGGGGTTTTCTTTAATGTAAAAAACACCGGGGTGTTGATGTATACGTGGCAAAAACCTTCAATTTGTCAAGGTTTTCAAATTGCCCCTTTTTTTGGCTGTTTTGAAAAACCAAATCCATTGAGGCCCGGGTTCCCTTTCCCAAAAGGGCGACTAAAAAAACCCAATTTTGAAACCTTTTTAAAAAGGGGGACCAAAAATTTTCCCTAAAATTATGGGCCTATCTATATTATAAAAGGTTTTTTTGAGATGGGCCCTCCCTTTTAAAAAGGGGCATGTTCCCAAATAACTTGGTGGGGGAAATTAAATAAACATGGGATTTGAATAGAAAACATTTTTGGTTTTTTCCAAAAAAGAAATGTCCCCCCCCCTTTTTAAAAAGAGTTCTTTTTTTTTAAAAATTTTTAAAATTAAACGACAAATGCACATTTTTTGGCTTTATTTGTGGATTTTAGAAAAGGGCATTTGCCCACGCAAAACCCCGGGAAACTTCTACAAGCTTTGAGCCCTTTTGGGCATTCTTTGGTATTGTTTTGGATTGGTTTAAAAACTAACTTACAGATAGATTCATGGAAGTGCATATAAATATGGTTACGTTAGTGAAAAAAAGAAATTGTGATTCTGGACCCCCCCAGGAATCTATATTGGGCCCTACGTTATTTTTTATGGGGGGGTATTTTTAAATTTTGTAAAAATGTTTTATTTTTGCTTTATATTTTTTTAAATGCTGACGATAGGCTACCCTACTAACACAAACCGTCGATGATTTCACCCATAGGGCCTATATCACAGAAAAAAAAGAAAAAAAATTTTTGCACCACTCTCACAAATTTTTCCCCAAAGAAAAAAAATTTTCCCTAATATCCCCAATACTGGGAAAAAAAACCCCCTTTTCTTTAAAACCCTCCAAAAAAGGGGGTATTTAAAAAATTCCCCTCCCAATAATTCCACCCCCGAAAGCCTCCTCATTCCATCTCATCTAAGACTTGCCTGCTCTGACGCCATCAAATTCCGGGGCTACATATGAAATGAAAACCCCCTTTATTGGACCCAAAAAAAATACACCCCCGTTTTCTCAAAAAATAAAAAGTGGTTGTTTCTTCCTCAGAAAAATAAAACCCAAATCAGCCACAAAGTCCCCTTTTTTCTCATATACCATGCCCCATCCACCCCCACATAAGAAAAAATTTTCTGGGGAAAATCGCCACAAGTTACAAGAGTTTTTTTGATTACAAAACGGGGCCATTCGAATTTTGGTAGGAGCCCCCTTGGCATCCTTGTGGGAGAAATATCTTCCTACCCAAAAAATCTTGCCTTGAAGTAGGCTTCTTTGATACCCAAATTGCAGCGTCCCTTTTTCCAAATCAAACCCTCACCTCTTTCCAAAAATTAAAAAAAACTATTCCCTGAAACCCTGAACACGATCGCAATCAAAAAATTTATTCTCAAAATCCCCAATACAAACCCTTTTCTCCAAAGGACCCCCATTTAAACCCAAAGTTTAACAATCACCAATCATCTACCCCCAGAAATTAAAAAATATACAACCCCCTAGGGGCTCTTTTTAAAAAAAGGCTACATTTAAATCATTTCTTTTAAAGCATTTTTCCAAAATAAAAAATAGCCTACCTTTATCCCCTGACCCTTTAAAATTAATCTAGTGCCCCGAAAAAATAAAAATACCCCACCCATAGCTTTTCCTTGTAGAAACTAATGTTTTTCAAATTTAAATAAAAACTAGTTAACATTTTTTAAAATTCAAAATTGGAACAACACAGAAAAAAACCCTTAGGGGTTACCCAAATGTTGATTTAGGGTTTCCCCCTCGAAATTTTTGTGAGGGGGCAACGCCGCATTTCCAAATTAGTAAAAAACGATTTTTTGATTTATAATTTTTTTTGGGTCACTTTTCTACCCCTTTCAAGGGTAAAGGGGGGAGGGGGTTGAGACTTTTTAATTTAAAAAAGGATTTTTTCTTGGGGGTGAAAGAAACCCTTTTTTATTTTACTAAAAAAAAACATTTCCCCATTTGAAAAAAAATTTCAAAAAAGTAAAAATTTTTTGCCCCCCATCTTGGAAAAAAAAATCACTTTTTAGACATGAACAAATAGGGGAGAAATTTTTTTAAAAGCTGGTGAAAATTTAATCAAAAAAACCCTAAAAAGTTTAATTTTCCTTAAAGTAAAAACCCAAATTTTTTTTAAAAAAATTTATAATTTTCTCGTTCCACAAAAATTTTTATTGAAGGCCCCCCGTTTTCTTTTTCCCAATTAGGGTTTTTTTTTTTAAAAGTCGCCTCCACATACCGATTTCGGATTGGAGGTTTGTAAATTAAAATTTCCCATAGAACCCAAAAATTTGTTTATATTTTTAAAAAAAGCCCGCTGTATTATCCAAAAATGTATTTTTTTTTCAAAAAAAAAAAAAAAAAAAGATTCTAGTTTTCCGTTTTTTTTTTTTTTTTTTCAAAAATTTGGGGTTTTTTTTTAAAAAAAAAATTTTTCGAAAACTATGTAGGTAGCATTTTTTTTGATAATACTTTGAACTGCATTTTTTAAAGTAGGGTTTTCTACCACGTTTTTAGTTTCCCTTGAAAGGGGGCCAATTTGGGTTTTTTAAATTGGGTCCCTATTTTAAGACTGTTGGATGCACTCGAGCAAACCCAGACTTTGACGCAGAATGCAGAGGTTAAATCAGGACACTTTCCTTGACCCAAACTCTATTTTGTTTTTCATTCGTTTTTTCCTATCGCCATCGGGTTGTGTTTTTTGCATTTTAAAAGTTAAGTAAGAATGTGTTTTGGCGCGACGGGGGCACATTGCTTTTCTTTTTTTAGTAAATGACCGTAAAAAATTAAACTCAACTAAACCGGTAATTTTTAGTAATTCTCAAGGGTTTTCAAAGGTTTTTTTTTTTAATGTTTTAAATTTGCTCTGATTTGCATCCCCAAAAATTAAAAGATTGCGTGAAAATTGGAGGTCGTTTAAAATGATCCAGGCTGTATGTAAAATTAGCTGAATTTGCCAAAAAAAGCGAATTTTTAAAAATACATTTAAAAAGTAAATGTTTTAAAAAATTTTGTAATGCTAGTTAAATTTTTTAAGATGGTTTCTGTTTCTACTTATTTTTAAATAATCCCCTCTGGGCCCGGGGAAGGGGTTTTCCCAAGAATGAAAAATAGTAGCTATTTAAAAAGCGGGGAAAATATTACTCCCCGAAACAAAAGGCGGGGTCTGAAAAATCGTCGGGCGGGGGCACCTTCCCCTTTCCCTTTACGCCTCCCCCCACGACGAGGGGCAATACACAACGAACGATGACGGGTGACAAAGACGACGACCGCGACCCGGGGAAACCCCCCTTTCCTACCGTACGCTTGGGGTGGTGTGCATGTGCCTCTCCTCCCCATATCCCCTAGGGTAGAGTGGTGCATTTGGCCCAACGGGGGGGACGCACCCTTACCCAAATAAAACCCTTAATACGCTAAAAATCTTTTTTTGATACATATATGATTTAACGGGTTTAATGGGAAATTTTTTAAATTTAAAAGTACCCCTCATTAAGTTGACATTACCACTTTCAGGGATTGCAACGTCATCGTCGCTCAATTTTCCCAGCGTGACTGCAAACGCACATTTCACTAGTTTTCCCTCACCCCTTCGAGTGCCCGTAAAGATTTTTTTTATGGGGACCTATTTATTTCTTTCCAATTTCCAACCGTAATCCCTTTTTTGGGGGGGGGGGATCCGGGGTTTCATTTTTCCTATCGGGTAAGCCCATCCCCAAAAAAAAAAAAGGGTACAATGGAGGGTCTTGTTGGTGATAATTTTTCTGGGGTGGAAAACCCCTTTCCCCTTTTTAAAATACACCAGCGAATGACATTACCGGGGCACTTTTTAGTGACTGGTAAAAAGGACCGGGAAAAAACAAAGTTTTCCCAGCCCCGGAAAAAAAAAAAGTTTCGTCCCATCTTTAGAAGCTTCCAATTCTCCCCAGAGAAAATTAATTTAAATCTTAAAACCCCCCCAAAATGTATTTATAAAAATTTTTCAGAAATGAAATTAGTAAAAGGAGATAGAGGTTTTTAGTTAGGCCTTGGGCAAAAAACAGGAAACAAGAAAATTTAAAAAGGAGTTTGGGGTTGACAAGTTTTTTTTTTCAAAATAGGAAGAGAAAGATTTAGATGGGATGGACGTATGAGAGAATGGGGCAAAAAGAGGGAAAACCGAGAGCAAATTTTAAAGTGGTATATGAAAATAAGTAGACCTGGGAAAACCATGAAAGAAGGGGAAGGAACCAAAAAATAAATTTTGGGGAAAAAAAAAGGGAGGCAGAAACGACTGTTGGAGGACAGAAGGAAAAAGGGGTGAGGGTGGGGGGGTAAGAAGCAAGAAAAAAAGGGGCGATATTGAAGGGTGAAGGGGAAGATGAAATGGAAGATGAGAAAAATTGGGAAAGGGGAAGAGAACATGACTGGGTGGGAAGCCCCGGGGATAATAAACCCTTTTCCCCGGAAAATCGGTGATTTGCCATCCCCTGACCCGACTTAAAGGGGGAAGCAGGTGTAAGAAATATATAATATATTGTAGAAATATTTTATTTTTTCTTAGAGCCTACACTTCTGCTATTCCATACCCGCAAAATCAGCTCTCGATAAATTTTGATAAATTTTTGCTTGTCCAAAAATGCATCTAATTCGAAATGTCTTTTCCCTTTTTGCTTGGGGGTTCATCTGTTTTTTGTTGCCCCACCCTTTTTATTAAAGCAAGCTTTTGGGCATTTGGCCCCGAATAGTGGGTCGTAGTGCAAAAAGGAAAAAATGTATGTAACAAATTTCTTTCTTTGAATTTATTTTGGCTGAGCCTTACAAAAAGAAAAAATTGAGCAAGTAAAGGAAAAATTTTTTTGGCATTTTTTTTTTTTTTTGTTGTGACACTGGGTTGTTTACCAATTTTTATTTTACATTTTTTAAACCTTTGGGCGGGGGTCAAAGGTATATTTAAAAACTCGGGTTTTTAAAAGACATGCTTTGGGGTATTGTAATGTTCCCCATTGGTTTTGTTTGAAAAAATATCATTTTTAACCTAACTTTGGTTTTAAAGCGTTTTTGTAAGTTTTCCCCGACTTAGCTCGGAGTAAAATTCATTGCGACGTTTTTTTTATATCAGAAAATAAAATTTTTCTTATAGATCTTTAACTTTTTTGTAATGTACGTTTTAAGTTTTTTAGTTTTGGGGTAGTGATAATGTTTGATGGAAAAGTTTTAAAGTTAAACGTTAAACTTAAAACATGTTTTAAAACAAAATTTGCTAGATAACAAAGAAGCGACATTTCGGCCCGAGGGTCTTAGGAAAGGGAAAAAAACCCCGTTCGAAAACCCAATGTAAGAAAGTGGGGTTTTTTAATACCCTTTTTTTACATTTTGGGCGTCAGCATAACTTGTGATACTGGGCATTTTTTTTTATCAAAACCCAACATCCCCCGGGTTTTATTTCACTGTTCCATCTTGGAGACATTAACATTTAATAGCCGCTTTTAAGATGTACTGCACTCCCGTACTCAATTTTTTGTTCCCACTTTTTTGCAAAAGAAAAAAAAATGCCCCTTTTCAATTATTGGTTTTTTGAAGCCCACCCAGTAAGGGCCTTTTTTTTTCGTTTTGCTCAAAAATCATTTTATGGATCTAGATTATCCCTTTTTGCAATCTGAAAAAAGCAACAATCTGTCCCTATCCATAAAATATGTGGCATTTTTTTGCAACGCCCCGTTTTAAGGCCTTCACCAAAAATGTCCCCTGGTGGGATCCCTTTTTGATACACAAAAAACATCTTCAACTTTCCACGATTTATGAATTTCACTCAGACTTTTCCAATGGGTAGAAATAGACTCGAAACTAAAGAAATAATGACAAAGTTTAAATGCTTTATTTTTAAAAATAATTTTTTTAAAGATGTACACTTATAAATTTAGGGTAGGTCCCGAAAAACGGAAACCAAAAAATCAAAATGATTTTAAAATACTTTCAAATTGGGTTCTGCACCAAATACAACAACAAACAATTACTTGAAATTCCCGGGAAATTTTAGGGGGTCTGGAAATTTAAAAAAAAAAAAAGTTAAAACATTAATAATTTCTTGGATTAAACAATTTGGGGAAAAAGAAAAATTTAAAACAAATCAAACCCCACATTAAATTTAAAGGGGGCTTTTTAAGCTGGGAACCCTTTTTATTTTGAACAAATTTACAGGTTTTAGTTTTTTAGACAACCTGTGACTTTTCCCCCCGTTTAAGTAATTTTTTTTTTTTTTGGGGGATTTTTTTTTTGGTTTTTTTAAAATTTTTTAATTATTTAAGAAGCAAGAAAAAATAGGACGATAATGCGAACGAAGAAATGGAAAAATGAAAAAATTTAAAGAGAAGAAAACATGAAGGCCCGGGAAGCCGGGTTAATTTAAAACCCATGTGCCTTAGAAGATCTGGTGGTTTTAAACCCCCCCCTGAAACCCAAAAATTTTGTTGGAAACCCGGTGTAAGAAATATATTTACATTTTTTACTATTGCAATATTACTATTCGGACGATGCCCTGGGATTTGAGGGTGATCAATTTTACAAAATAAAAACCAATGCCTTTTGGGGATTTTAAAACCCAAAGTTTTTTCAAGTTTAAACCCGTGGCCGCGGGCCCCCAAAAACCCAGGCGGTTTAAAACCATTAATTCAATGTTGTATTTATACCCCTTTTTTATTTATTGGGTTTTTTTCCCGCGTAATAAAAAAAAGCGCGGGGAAAGGTAGCAATTGTTAAAAAACTTTCCCCTATTGGAAGGAATAAAAGTTTAAAAAATATGTATATGGATTTTTTTATATAAAGTCTATCATATTAATAACTAATTTACAACGGAGGACAAAACGGCGCTCGTGTTCGTTTGAGCATGTGATTACTATTTAAAATCCATGGTTTGACCATGGTTTAACCAGGATTTTAAATATGGTTTGATGCCAAGAAAACCACTGCCTTCTACACAGAATGTTTCAGTATTTTCCAGTTGAATAGTTGTGTTAGGCCCTAATTATGCCACTACCATCTGAAAATATCCGTTCATGATTTTATAAGTGAAAATATTCAAAACAGGGTTGTCCTATAATATCAACATAAAAAGTGTAAGTATCAACCGATTTTAAAAATTTCAAAAGTTTTTGTTTAAACAAACATTAAAGAACGTAATTAAATTTATTTTTTAAATTTTAAAATTTTACTGCAGTTAACACCGGTAAATAATAGGTTGTTTTTTTGTCCTGCACTTTTCTGTGGTGCTGGTGTAGGGTGTAGACCGGAAAACGTCGATAGTGTAGTAACACTACAACAAGACAAAAAAACGCTTTGGTGTAGCATCATTTGATCAGTTAAATAATTCTGTACAATTTTGATTTCTATTTACGTTTGTATGAAATAAGTAATGTATGTAATATAAAACGATATTATTTCTGGTATAAAGCCTACAAGAAATGTTGACAATTACGTTAAAACACAGTTCAATTTAAGTTGCCGCCATCTTTTCACTGCACTACACCGCACACTCACCTCTGGAGCTGGTGTTACACCGCGGTAAAGTGTAAGTTTACACTAGACAAAATAACGCCGCAGAGCAATTTGCACGGGGACAGAAAAACGTGTTGGTGTTCTACACCCTGCACCAGCGACGGCAGTGCAGGACAAAAAAACGAACCTAATGTCGAAAATTAGAGATTTTTTCCAAAATGGCGTCTTTTTTTGAACTTTTAGTATTTTTTTTTAAATTCAGCATTGTGTTGTTAGTAAATCTACGAATTTTCAAAGAAATTCATGGTTTTGTTTTGTGTCTATGGTAATAATTACAAACCCCTCCACCCCCACCCCCTGGGGTGGGGGGGTGACACCTAAAATTTTTATCAATCTAAATGTATAATTAACAATTTGGTAAAGTACCGTTGCTCCATCACAAAAATCGAGCGGGAAACGTTTGGGCTACATACTACATCTTCTTTCCATTACAGCAGATGAGAAAGTTACCCATTCATTTGTTCTCATCAACAATGAACAATGATCTAAATAACAATTGGCTGGTGGTTGGAAGTCACAGCCTTCTAGATAAGGGTCTGTCCATGGTTTCTCTTGTGACCGTTTGCAAGAATTTTGAGTATTACTTAGATCACAGTTTTTTATTTATTGGAGCGTTTTCTGTCAAATTTGTGTAAATAATTCAAGTTAAAAATAATTTATTAATGTTCAAAATCTCAAACAGATTGGTACATCCAAAGACTTACAAAAAATTAAAGTTCATCAGTTTCCTCTTGTGACAAGGTAAGCACACTGAAATGTGCATGTCAAGTTTCAAGTCCTGGCCTATCAAATCTAATTTAATTTTGAAATAAAAAACTTGTCTGATCACCAATCCCTTACTAATGTATTAAATAACAGTTGATTTGTTAACATTGGGTTAAAGATAATGACATTATTCATATTTATACTTAACATGTATGGTTTCTCTTGTGACAGTTTCTCTTGTGACATATGTGAACCAGTATTAAGCAAGGTTAATATTAGTTACAAAGCATTGGTTTTTATCAATCAATAGTCATACTGTCATTAGAGAAGCAACAAGATAAATTACAGGTCGAGTGGATTAATATATATTTACAAAACAAATGGTAAAATGTTGACAATCAATTGGTTAACTACTGAAATATATGAGATCGATTATTAGCTAAACAGTTAAAAACAAGTGTAAAAGTGCAAGTGTTAGTAAAAGCATTTATGATGGATTGATTGACATTTGTTGAATTATAAGATTTTTCAACATCAAAAGAGCTTAACACAAAATATTTATAGGGAAATGAGCAATGAAACAACACGCTGAAATTCCGCAGCTTCAACGCAAAAGATAGCTACACGCGGACGCCCTGAATACGTAACTAAATTAGGTGCTGCATTCAGTTTGGCTAAAAGAGTGTTCTTTGCCAGTAGGCCTACAGCAAAATCATTGATAGCTGGCCACATAAATTGGTTTGGCCCACAAACTTTCATAAATATAACTCAAAACGGTTTAGTTTTAGCGTTAGTTTTAGCCATTTGATAGGCCTAGAGCTGTAAAGTGAACCAGTTATTTGATAAAATTTGTTTAGGCTATAAAATTAACAGGCTGCTTAGTTTTCTTAAACAGTCTAGGCCTAGGTCTAAGCCCAACACCTCTGGACTTGTACCTACCCCTACCTAGAATCATAGGTCTTTTGCCTAAATTCAAACCACTTAGTTCCCGTGACTAGGCTTAGGCCCAGTAAAAGTATGATCCCTAAAAGTTACCCATGCCATGTCCCTGCCTAAAAGTTGTTAACATATCAATTCTAGGACCTACTGTTAAAAGTTCTCCTTGCCTAAGCCTAGCATTTCTAACCCTATTCTGGCCTGGATTCCATAAGTGATTCTAAATCTAGACCTAAGTATTTTACAGTAGGCCTATTATAACATGCATATTATTTCAATAGAGCCTAAAATGTTGATGTTTTATTATACATAATGGGAATTAAACTTAGAATAATTTAAACAACAACAACAAGTAGAACCATGTGCTTAAAAAATGTGGTTTCTCTTGTGACAAGTTCTTCGGTTTCCTCTTGTGACTGATATTGAGATCTATCTGGAAGGCTGTGTATTGAACTCAAGTTGATGCCACTTACACCATCTATTTAGTGTGGCATGAACTAGCACTGTGCCAAGTTTTGAGTCGATAAATGCAATACTCTGTTCTTACAGCTAGTTGAATCACTATTTGGTTTCTCTTGTGACAGCTTCAAATACAGATTTGAAAATCATATTTCCACAAATCTTCTTTTATTTTTAGGAGTTTAAAGATAGTAGATTATAAAATATACACTTTGCTGAATAACTGGGTACAATTTTTTTTTATGTAAGTCAATTAGAAAACTTGTGATTAACATCCAAAGTTAAACATTATTTTCCGGCGTTTTTCCGTTTTAAAAATTTCCACGTTTAACTTTGTTTTGAACACACATGTATTAAAATAAACTTCACAAGACATAATAAATAAGATAGTGTGATCTTTTGTGATTGATTTGATGTATCATACTTAGTTGTAACATTATTTTTTATATTTTGTTATTTTGGATACTTTCTCATGGACATACCCATAAGTAAAATGACAGGTTGTACAATAAGTAGGCCTAGATAAAGTAGGTCACTAGAGGACCCCCCCTCCAGAGAACGAGCGTAGCAATGCGAAAGAAATCTCTATGTGCCGAAGCGAGCTGGTGCGCACACGCGACGTCTTGCTCGTGTCGTGACAAGTGGCGGGGTAGCAGTGACGGCAGCATAAGTCCCGACCAGAAACGGATTGGCGGATGTTGATTGGAAATTGTTGCGGACAACGGAGGCAGATGCTATCGTAAGTAGCCGGGATGTGCTTGATGTTCGGTCGATTAGAGTGAACGGTTTGGTCGATGGTTGTGCGGTATCAGGAGCTGTGCTGTCAAGAATGAAGGCAGGCTTCAAACGATCTATGGATACTACAACTCTTTTCCCTGTACGCAGAATAGTGAAATACTTCTCGTGTCTTGCTATGATTTTGTATGGCCCGTCATACGGTTGCTGAAGCGGAGTGCGGACAGCGTCATGGCTAGTGTTGGCAAATTGAAAATTTTTCAGAAAATTTTCTAGAGACTTTTTCAGAAAATGTTCAAATATTTTATTATTGCTAATATGATAAAGGTTGGTAATCTTACATTATCTGGTAGTATTAAGTAAGTAATTTTATTCATTTGACTAATACAGAGTAGAAGTATAACACTTTTGCCTATTCTCTAGAGAGATAGAGATAGGTGGAGTGAAATGAATAAGGTGATAATAAAATTAAGGTTAACAAATGTTATAGATAATACATAAATAAATGTAACTAGGAAAACGCTTAAGTCCTGCCGCGTTGTTGGATGAGCGTAATTGGTGCATTGAGCTGCCATGTGTTATGCGAATTTTCTGTTGTTCTGTGGAAAAATCATTACTAAGTTGAAATTTTTCTTAAATTAAATTAAATTAAATTAAATTAAATTAAAAATTAACTTTTTTTTTGTAGGCCTAATTAATCGTAATTGTTAAAAAAATCGTAAAATTGTGATTTTTATAAGAAATAATTTCTCGATTGCGCTCAAATTTAACACTAATATATTAATTCATAAAATTAAGGTTCTGCAAAAAAATCATTACAATCGGATAAAGCATGTAGGCTGAGGTGTTATAAGTCAAAGAATTGTTTAAAAAAAGAAAAAACCTGTAAAATTTTGATTTTTATGATAAATATTTTTTCAATTGCGCTCAAATTTCACAAGAATATCTTAATTCATAAAATAAAGGTTCTGTGCAAAAATCATTAAAATCAGATAAGGTGATAAGGTGATCAGGGTAGGTGTTATAAGTCGAAGAAATTTTTTAAAAATCGAAAAAAATCGTAAAATTGCGATTTTCATGAGAAAAAATATTCCGATTGCGCTCAAAAACGTGGCAGTTCTAAGTTCAGAGATTTCGAAGGCCTCCATAAAATTTCATCGCAATCGGAGTATCAGTTTAGCCGGAATCGAAACAGACAAAAATACAAAAAAAAAGAAAGAAAGAAAGAAAGAAGAAAAAAAAAACATTCTTGATATTTTTCTCCAGTGTAGTAGAATGGAATCTTTGCTGCGCTCATCCAATAATACAATATGAAACATAAAAAAATGCAATTACATTTACAATGATGCACACAATAATAATTACTACATTGTAAATATTAATATTAATGACAATCAACAAGGTAATTTATTTGGGAGAGCCGTCAGATAGAAACTCATGAAGTGAGTAATAACTGTTTTTAAGCAGGAAGGACTAAAGATTAGATTTGAAAGAATTGTCAGATGGGCATAAGCGAATTTTATTCGGAAGGTTATTATAAATAATTGATGCTAAGTAGTATGGACCTTTAGAGAAAAGGGAAAGATTATGAGAGGAAATGTGAACAAAATTGCTGGAATGTGTAAAGTGATCATGAACAGTTGTGTTTTGCTGGAAGATGTGGGTATTAAGGCGAACAAAAATAGATATGCTGACTGAATCAGGACACATGCTAGTGTTGGGATTTCTAATTGTCAAAAGAATTCCCGACAAGATCGCTTTCTAGAAGCTTCCGCTATTATCCTGATTGCTCTTTTCTGGAGGATGAAGACTCTTTTTGCATGAGGCGATGCACCCCAGAAAAGTGTACCATACAAAAGGTGGGAGTGGATAAATGCAAAGTATGTAATAATCAAAATATGAGGTTGGACTATAGTTTTAGGTTTCCTGAGTATATAACACCCACTAAGAATTTTAGATTGTCAAAAGAATTTCCGACAAGATCGCTTTCTAGAAGCTCCCGCTATTATCCTGATTGCTCTTTTCTGGAGGATGAAGACTCTTTTTGCATGAGGCAATGCACCCCAGAAAAGTGTACCATACAAAAGGTGGGAGTGGATAAATGCAAAGTATGTAATAATCAAAATATGAGGTTGGACTATAGTTTTAGGTTTCCTGAGTATATAACACCCACTAAGAATTTTAGATGAAACAATGTTTGTTTGACCCGACCAATCCAAAGTCTCTGTTAGGATTAATCCTAAAAGTTTAAATGAATAAGAGCGAATAATGTGGTTACTCCCAATTTGGATTAGAGGGCTTGACAAGGGAATATTTTGGGGAGTATGAAAATTCATGTACATCTACATGCTTTATCCGATTGTAATGATTTTTTTGCAGAACCTTAATTTTATGAATTAATATAGGCCCCTATTAGTGTTAAATTTGAGCGCAATCGAGAAATTATTTCTATAAAAATCGCAATTTTACGATTTTTTTTTAACAATTACGATTAGCCTAATAAATTAAAAAATTAAAGTTAATTTTTTATTTAATTTAATTTAATTTAAATAAAACTTCAACTAAGTAATGATTTTTCCACAGAACAGAAAATTCGCATATAACACATGGCAGCTCAATGCAGCAATTACGCTCATCCAACAATGCGGCGGGACTTAAGCGTTTTCCTCAGGGTTGAGAAAAACCCGGGTTTTTCTGAAAAAAACCCAATCCGGGCGGGTTTTTTTCAGGGTTTTTGGGGTTTTTGGCGGGGTTTTGGGGGCGGGGTTTTGGGAGCTAAATATGTGTAAAATGTCTATTTTGCACGTTTGCCCTATTATTGGTTAATTTTTCAAAGTAGGCCTATGCCTACACACAAAAATATTAGGTAGTAGGAAATAAAATAAGTTTTGTTTTAATTAGCAGTGACCTAGTGATGCATTTTTTTAAAGGCATCAAGCAGGCAGGTTAAGGCATCTCGGTTAGCGCTTAAATTTGAATTCGCATAATGAATAGCCTAAGATGTTCATTGTTCAGTTTCAATTTCATTATCATTATCTTGAAATATTTCATTAGTCCTATGTAGGCCTACTAGAGAGAGAAACTTTTATTTTTCAAGGAAAACAAAACTCTGTTCTACAAATACAACTGCCACAAGGACACAGAATAAAAACAACATACATTGATTAGCAACAATAAAAAAAGTTTTAAATTTAAATACAAATACAAGAAATGAGTAATAATAAGCAATTCTTAGGCCTATGCATTGATTATTATTTGGAATTTGTGTAGTGTACTTACACTTATACTTTGACTTTGTTTCAGTTTATTGTAATAAATAATTAATATGAATCTATTAATGTGTTTTACTCAAAAACCCCAAAAACCCACTTTGTACTGTTTTTTTTCAAGTGGGTTTTTGGTTGAAAAACCCGCCGGGTTTTTTCGGGCTGGGCAAAATTTCTCAACCCTGGTTTTCCTAGTATAGTTTTGTGAAAGAAGAAAAGCATGTGAAATTGTGATAGGCCTACTAAGGTGAGTCCAATATGGCATTTTTGAGGAAATGCCAACAACGAAAAAAACCAAATTCCGGGTAAATGCAAAACCCGATTTCGCTAACCTGATTTAAAAAAATACTAATGGAAGCTTTCATGAACAACGTTAAAAAGTCCTTTTGAGTTTAAATCGATTTCTAACAGATTTACTGGGCATTGTTCTATGCTGGGCGTGAAAATTAGGAAATCAGCTGGTATTCCAATAAGCAACCTATAAACTACGATTTTGTGACGTAACCTTTGCCCTTACCAAAACTATAAAATAAACCTTTTTGTAGGGAATTGAATGAGGAATATTTTTGCCATTTCAACATTTTGTCTATCTCCAACCACTTTGGAGATATTCGCTAACCAACACTTTTTGGCCGACATTTTCCAATATGGCGGCCGAAGCTCTCAGTCCGATTGTAGGGGAGTTTTAATATGTTGATTAGCATTGTATAAGGAAGGTCTCTGCAAAAATTCAGCGACATCGCAATTTTTCCTCCAAACGTCAATATAGGCGTATAAGATCTTATTTGACAGGATTAAGTTGTAATTGTCTAGTAAAAAGTTTTCACCAAATTTTCACATTTTTTAGGGAGGTCCCGTTAATGAACAAGTACCGCCTATTGTAAATATTTAATTTCTTTATGTTATGGTCACTTTAGTGTGGAATTGCCCATATTATAATATTATTATTACTAGGAAGCTTCGCAAACGCTTTTTTAAGTCGAGTTGATGGATGAGCTTTTTTGTAAATTTTTAGTTAGCGTGGGACCACTTTTCCTTTGCAAGTGCTTTTTGAATGCATTGTAGGTGATTGTTGTCAAGTTTCTATTGTTACTTGTTAATTGTTATTATAAACCTCAAAAAACTCATACGTAGGCATAATAGGCCTAAAACCTTTATTCTATGGATTCTGGCTAACTTTTTCAACTTTTTCTTTCAAAAAGCAATAGCCCTGGGCCCTGGCCCCTACATCATTAGCCCTACCTTAATGTCCATGTAAAATATGAACGTTGTAGCCCCACCCATTTGGTCAGAATCGGCCCAAATGTCACGAAAATATGGCACTAAAAATCGTAAAAGTACGATATTCATGAGAAATATTTCTTCCATTGTACCCAAAAACGAGGCAGGTCTAAGTTTAGAGATTTCGAAGGTCCCCTCCAATTTTCATCAAGATCGCATATAGGGGCCTGGGCCTATGCCGTTTGCCCGGTAGAGAGCAAAAAAACAGACAAAAAAAGAAAAACACCCAAGCTAAATTTTTTGAGGGGTCAGTGAAATCGAAGTCTTTGCTTCGCTCATCTAATTATTAAAACATACACGCTTCGCGCCCCCCACTCCCCCTAACCTTCTCTCCCCTTGTTAAAAAGTTGGGGGCTAGGCCCTACCAACCGAAGAAGTAGCCTACCGCCCTGGCAAGACCCCTAGCCTAGCCTAGGGAGGGGTACCTAATTTAATTTTATAGGCCTAGGCCTAGGCTAGCCCTAGATCCAACAATTTCAGAAAACTAGGGCCTAGCTAGGCTTAGCGGATAAGAGATAGCCTAGGCCTATAGACCCTACATAACATGGGACAAACCTAAATGATGCACCATAGGGTACCCCTATGCCTTAATAGGTCTACTACACATTTTAAAAAATAAAACGGCACTTCTTTGGTTCAGGGGCCCCAAAACAATTTTTGCTGGGAAAAGCCTAGGTTAGGGGGGGTGGGGGGCGAAGCGCCGTGGTGAGGTTTACACACCAGTTTACAGCAACATTAAAGTTTTTGTAGGTGGGCAATTCCACGGGTAACTGACTGACATTTAGACACACTTTGCATTAAGAATGGACATTGATATCAATAATCCATCATTATTTTTTTGGAAAATTAGGTATCAAAATTTACAGAATCAAATAAGCTTTAAAAGTAAACAAGTTAGGCCTACAACAAGATGAACAGTGAATAGAAATTAAAACAAGTGCATACAATGCAGCAGTAACTGACTGACGTTTTGGCAACCTGATGTTTCACTCGGAACATATGTCTTCGAAAATGCTCTGAAAGTTAAACAGTAAGGAACATAACTATATTTTATTTTTTAGCATTAAACATTGATGTTTTAAATAACCCCAGATTTTTTTTTTTAAAAGTGTTTTAACATAAATAGGCACTCGGTAACTGACTGACATTCTGTGAAATTGCTAGTCAGAGGTGACATAAAACATAATTATAAGAAATAAAATAATTTGTTGACCATAATATCAGTTGAATCGGTTCTCGATTTACCTATGTAGGCCTAATAATGCAAAGATTGTTAGACCCAAGAAAATAAACCACTTGCAAATTGAATTTCTGTATGCCTAGGCCTAGTTAATTGGTTAACCACGATTACTACTTCAACAATTTGGCTATATTTGTGTTAGCTACTTCATGTAGCTTATCAGTGATCATTGATAAGCTCTTCATGTAGCTTATCAGTGATCATTGATCAACTTGGAGAGGCCCTGTTCCCTTCAGAACAAGTGACCCATAGAATAAGAACTTTGGGTTTTCATTGTAGGCCTATGCCGGATTTTCTTAGAATTCTAGGAATGATGATGTTTTATCGTCATTGTTAAAGTTGCCCGGAGCATTTTTAACATTGTTTTATTTGAATCAACTCTGGTAGGTATTTTTATTAAGCCACTCTCTGAAGCATTTAATCATTAATTGAGTAACAATCTTCTGGTTGGAGAACTTAATATAATTAGTTTATCCGTTTACATTTTACGAATTTCGGCAGATTCACCGATTCAGCGGGAACTTGTAAGCTACTGGCTATATCCAATTACAAGGGTTGTAAATTGAAATTCCATCTTGTCTGACCATTGTCAGTGTTGCCCGGCTGTAGTTTCTTTGTGAGCCTAGCTTTAACAAACCAATAAAGCGTAATAAATAATAATGGATACTGCACAGTGGCTTGGCGACGGGTTTTGCGACACATTATAAATAATAGACATGTCAATCACTGTTTACTGGTGATTTTTGCATCTATTTCCCGATGAACCAAAGAAAGATGATCTTTTCAAAAGGTGTGAACAAATCATGTCTTGTGTGCCTTTGAGGTTATAAAAATTCGTTAACAGTTAGCGGACACACCATCACCAAACGCTTAAATGAGCCTTATGAGCTTTTCTACTTGGGATAAATTTGGAGGGTGCTAAGATGGTTGATTCTGTAGAGGTACAAGAAACAGGAATAATAATTGGTAATTGTAAGCTGTTCTTCACTGATACGTAGGCCCAACAACTTTTTTGACAAACCTTTAAATCTTGAAAACGGTTGAATTCTTGCCGCTCTGATTTTTCTTCAAATAATAATTCTAGTTTACACTCACTAGTTTTCACTCTATTTTAACTTTTCCTAAATCCTAATAGCCCCTCTTATGTTTTCCTGCAGCTGTGAGAGACATTTTTAAGTAAAAAGCTCGCTTCACTACTTCTACGTACTTAGCCAAACTTGTGAATGAGTTGCGACTACTCACGTTTTCCTCCAATTCAGTACTTTGCACCAAAATATCAATTCATTTAAAACAAAAGTATTTCACAGCCTGCCACATACTATATATACAAATTGTTATAGTTCTTGTTATTATTTGCAATAATTAGTAGCACTTGGCCAACATTTAAATGATATGTCAGTCAGTTACGTCAGTCAGTTACCAATAATGTCAGTCAGTTACCATGCAAAATTAATTGATTACAAGTTAAAAATTACAAAAACAAGAACTACATTATAAAGATAATATAAAACTAAAAGAAAATCTGGAGTAGCAAGTTTGGGAAAATAATTTTGAGTCTCCTAGACAAACTTTTGTAATTTTGTGGTAACTGACTGACATGCTTCGCAGCCATTTAATAACGTTGAAAGATAAGTAATTAATGTAACATAGGCCCTATTGTATTTTATCCTTTGAATTTATTAAAATAATTCTAGGTACATAAATGATATATATTTTATCAGTTTCAGTCAGATTTGAGCTAAACCCATTTTAATTTGGGATATTTTCTCTTAGTAGGGGCTAGGCCTAATAAGTATTAACGAAAAGTTGCGTAAAACGCGCAACATTGTTCGTAAGTGCACAAATAATCAACATATTTTTTTATCTTAAAACTCCATACAGATTTGGAATGTACAAACCCCCAGCTTTCAAATAATAATTAAAAATAAATAATTTGAAAAAATGTTATGTAGGCCCTAGGTTGACATTTCCATGGAATTGCCCAATACCAGAGTTGGGTAAGTTCCTTAAAAAATGGAACTAGTTCCAGTTACAAGTTCCTCACAAGAAAAAGGAACTCTTTCCAGTTCCAAGTTCCTCTAAAATAAAAGGAACTAGGGCATTCCTAAGATCCTTTCCGAATGGAACTAAGTTCCTAAAAAGTTCCTCTTTTTCAATAACCATTGTTCTTTAGATCTTCTCAAGAGGGTCAATGATTAGTAGGTATCCAAATTTTTACTTAAAACCAAGTATTTGCAAAGAATGCATAAACTCTGTTTGAGATTTGGAGGAATTAAATAAATATGGATGAGTATGTAGGCTTTCACGACCTGTGAATCAATTTTGAATGATCTTTGGGTTGATGCTGCACTGCTCCACGTTTCGCAACCAACAAGGGTGGTGAACACGACACAACGCAACAACCCAAAAGATCATTCAAAACTCAAGGGTGAAGTTTAGCTGGCAATGCGACTAATAATGGTGAGAAACCCTTGGGGGATGGGGGTTGACCACTGAGTGTAGGAATAGGGATGGGGGTATGACAAGAATTTAGAACAATAGAGGCTAATTTTAGATTTCCTGGAAATGGAGTATTTTACAATCCCTTCATCTTGTAAGTAAACTATGATTTGACTCTTTCAATCCCTAAATTTGTACAGTCAAGTTATAAAAAAGGAACTTATGAAAATAAGTTACAGTTCCTGGAAAATTGAAACTAGTTCCTCCCTCAGTTCCTGTCTGAAAAAAGGAACTAGTTCCTCACTTAGTTCCTTAAAAAGGAACTAGTTCCTAGGAACTGGAACTGTTTAGTTCCGTTCCTACCCAACACTGCCCAATACACTGTAACGGAAAGGATTTCGGGTGCGCTCTTATCGATTATATCCTAGAACTAGCGCGGCGCACTGTAGCCAGCGGAAAGTTCGGCTAACCTAACGAAAGTACAGCTTTAACATTTAAGTAGGCCTAGTAACAAGGCAATATAGCAGTGTTAACAAGGTGTATAAAAGTTGGGTTCTTCTGTAGCTACTTGGCGGGTCCCAACTGTTACACTAACGGAAAGGATTTCGGGTGCGCTCTTTTCGAAAATATCCTAGAACTAGCGCGGCGCACTGTAGCCAGCGGAAAGTTCGGGCTAACCTAACGAAAGTAGTTTTGTAACGGAAAGGATTTCGGGTGCGTATGTTTTCATTGAGAAAAAAATGGGCACTCTTGCCGCTAAGCGGGTCCAACTTTAATAGTTAATACTAACCTCGCCACGGCGCTTCGCGCCCACACCCCCACCCCCCTAACCTAGGTTTTCCGGAACTCTTGTCGCTAAGCGGGTCCAATTTTCAACCACACTTTTTTCCCAATAAAATCAATGGAAAACAACTACAAATTAGAAATAAATGTGTAAAAATTCAATATCAACAATTTATTATCAATTACCACTTTGCAAAATTAACAATTACATAGGTGAACACAATATTACTCACAGACTAATTTCACTGTTATTAGGGGAGATTGGGGTAATTAGGAACAAATTTGTGTAAGTTGACCTATGATATCAATTTAGGCCTACATATAGGCCTAACTAGAAAAACATATTATAAATGTTTTAGTGGTAGGCCTATCAGATACCTACATTGAAACATTGGCTTTCTTAATAAAATTAAATATTTTGCATTCATGTGTTATTTTGGATGCAATTATTTTTTTTCTACACGCGCATATTGTTCCTTATTACCCCAACATTTTGGGGCAATAAGGAACAAGCATTATAAGAAGCAAGGTAGGTGCATTAAAAATACATGGGGCAAATAGGAACATAGGTATTTGTGGCCTAGTATAATTAAGTAGCAAAAGAATTCATCTTGATATTTTGCTTATTGACAAAGTTAGAACAGATGCAAATTGTAGTATTTTTTTAATAGCTAGAAACATGACATTACAGTTTTTTTTTAACTGTAATTTTTGTCTTAAAACTACACAAAGCTTCTCATAGCATGATGTTAATATTTTAAAAAAGTATTTGTATCATGAAAAATTACAGAAATTGTTATGCATGAATTACTGTTAAAAAGGAAAAATATAGCCTACACTTTTTTAAGTGGGGGCAATAAGGAACACTTCCCTCACATTTAATTTATTAACCCAGATTTTCATCAGGGGCTTCTTGTTGTGTTTTAAACTTTTCCCAAAATGATTGAATTATTTTTGGATCTGGTTCTAAATTAAATTTAGTGGCCCAATGAGCTTAATTGGGCCTAGGAAAAGATTTGCCTCTTGAATGATGTCAAAGTCATCCCTCAAGGGCCAAGCAAAGATATTACCTCTACGCTCTAGGATTTTTACTTCAATTTCCAGTGGTTGATGATTGTGGATTCTTATTAGGTACCTACCCTACCTGCATGACGAGACATGTTTGTTCCCATTTACCCCTTATTTACCCCTCATGGGTGTTACTGTTTTCCCTTTTACCCCAAAAATTAAATTCTTGGAGCAAATAGGAATTACCCCCTACTTTTAGGAGAGGAAAGAGATAAAAAATTACAAAAATCAAAATAAGGCACTCTCATATGTAGGCCTAAGCAGTAAAATAAGCATAGGCCTACAGTCTTTACTAGGTAGGTACAATTAATTCTTATAAGAAAGGAAAATTTGATTTTTAAAACATTCTTAGAAACATTTTACACTTTTTTTTGCAGTAGGGCCTACCTTACAAGAGTCCTAAAAACACCAATCAAAAGTTATTGTTTTCAGTAGAATTGATTAGCCTACATTATCAAAGAAGAAGGTACCGGTATGTTCCTTAAACCAAACAATTTTTCATAAAAATTTACATCTTCAAATTTCTTAATTAGGCCTATAGGGCTTGTTCCCAATTACCCCAATTCCTTATTACCCCAATCTCCCCTAGTTGATCACGGCGGCCATTTTAGCAAAGTCTCTCCATTCTCCGATGTACCAACCAAAACACACCAAACTTACGTTTAATTCTGTCCGTTTTTGTTTGTCCTGCGGTCCCTGTCGTGTTTGTTTGTTTGTACCTCATTCTGTTCTGGGGGGCCAGACCAAGCCCCCGCCGGGGCTCCGCCCCTGGATGCCCTGGACGCCCCTGGATCCGCCCCGTGCTATTCGACTATTTAATTGTTTACTTAACATAACAATAACATATTTATAAACTAGGAAAACGCTAAAGTCCCGCCGCGTTGATGGATGAGCGTTTTATAGTTTTTAGTATGAGTGGGATATCTCTACTTTTGCAAGTGCTTTGTTTTATTGCCTACGCATTGTAGGTGATTGTTGTCAAGTTTCTATTGTTTCTTGTCAATTGGTATTAATTACCGTAAAAAACTTATATTAAAACTAAAAGCTTTAGGCCTATTTCTATGGATTCTGGCTAACTTTTTCAACTTTTTCTTTCAAAAGGTACTAGGGAAATTGGGGTAATTAGGAACAAATTTGTGATCTCAATTTACATATAGGCCTAACTAGAAAAACATATTATAAATGTTTTAGTGGTATACATTGAAACATTGGCTTTCTTAATAAAATTAAATATTTTGCATTCATGTGTTATTTTAGATGCAATGATTTTTTTTTACACGCGCATATTGTTCCTTATTACCCCAACATTTTGGGGCAATAAGGAACAAGCATTATAAGAAGCAAGGTAGGTGCATTAAAAATACATGGGGCAAATAGGAACATAGGTATTTGTAGTATAATTAAGTAGCAAAAGAATTCATCTTGATATCTTGCTTATTGACAAAGTTAGAACTGATGCAAATTGTAGTATTTTTTTAATAGCTAGAAACATGACATTACAGTTTTTTTTAAACTGTAATTTTTGTCTTAAAACTACACAAAGCTTCTCATAGCATGATGTTAATATTTAAAAAAGTATTTGCATCATGAAAAATTACAATTTATATATAAATTGTTATGCATGAATTACTGTTTAATAGGAAAAATATACACTTTTTAAGTGGGGGCAATAAGGAACACTTCCCTCACATTTAATTTATAAACCCAGATTTTCATCAGGGCCTACTTGTTGTGTTTTAAACTTTTCCCAAAATGATTGAATTATTTTTGGATCTGGTTCTAAATTAAATTTAGTGATCCCAATGAGCTTAATTGGGCCTAGGAAAAGATTTGCCTCTTGAATGATGTCAAAGTCATCCCTCAAGGGCCAAGCAAAGATATTACCTCTACGCTCTAGGAATTTTACTTCAATTTCCAGTGGTTGATGATTGTGGATTCTTATTACCCTACCTGCATGACGAGACATGTTTGTTCCCATTTACCCCTATGATATAGCATTACACTATATGACTCATTCCTATTTTCCCCTAGTATTCCTATTTAGCCCTCATGGGTGTTCCCTTTTGCCCCAAAAATTAAGTTTTTGGGGCAAATAGGAATTACCCCCTACTTTTAGGAGAGGAAAGAGATAAAAAATTACAAAAATCAAAATAAGGCACTCTCATATGTAAGCAGTAAAATAAGCATACAGTCTTTACTACAATTAATTCTCATAAGAAAGGAAAATTTGATTTCTAAAACATTGTTAGAAACATTTTACACTTTTTTTGGCAGTACCTTACAAGAGTCCTAAAAACACCAATCAAAAGTTATTGTTTTCAGTAGAATTGATTACATTATCAAAGAAGAAGGTATGTTCCTTACCAAACAATTTTTCATAAAAATTTACATCTTCAAATTTCTTAATTAGGCCTAGAGGGCTTGTTCCCAATTACCCCAATTCCTTATTACCCCAATCTCCCCTACATCACCATAACCTTAATGTCCATGTTTAATATGAACGTTGTAGCCCCACCCGTTTGGTCACAATTGGCCCAAATGGCACGAAAATATCGCACAAAAAATCAAAAAACTTATATTAAAAGCTTTATTTCTATAGATTTTGGCTAACTTTTTCAACTTTTTCTTTCAAAAGGTACTAGGCTACATCACCATAACCTTAATGTCCATGTATAATGTGAACGTTGTAGCCCCACCCGTTTGGTCAGAATCGGCCCAAATGTCACGAAAATATCGCACTAAAAATTGAAAAAAATCGTAAAAGTACGATATTCATGAGAAATATTTCTTCGATTGTACCCAAAAACGTAGCAAGTCTAAGTTCAGAGATTTCGAAGGTCCTGTCAAATTTTCATCAAGATCGCATATGCGGTTTGCCCAGTAGAGAGCGAACAAACAGACAAAAATACAAAAAAAAAAAAAAAAAAAAAAACACCCGAGCTAAATTTTTTTGGGGGTCAGTGAAATTGAAGTCTTCGCTTCACTCGCTACGCTCATCCAATTACTTATTACAATAACCACAATATCGCAAAAAGGTTGGTACACCTACTAGGGAGCTATCCGAATAGTGCCAAAACGCGTTCATTCCCTGGTCTTATTCTCGTTTTACGTCACCGTTAGACGTCATGATATCCATGACGTAGCTAGTAGCATCCGAATAGTCGAGCGCACGATCGAGACTCGCCGAAATCTGGGAATGAGAACAAGAATCGGAAAAGGACACCTGATCTTGTTTTTAGTACTAGAACATGGCGGCTGTTTACGATACGTCCGATAAATTACATAAATAAATTAAAGATAAAATGCATGAAGCAATCTAGTAACAAGACCAGGAATCAGACCAAGAATAAGAACAAGACCAAGTAATGAGACCAAGAACGGCAAAGAACACTATTCGGTTAGGTCCTAAGTAAATGACAATGACATAGCCAAAATCCAAAATGGCGCGTTGATCAGAGTGAGACGACGTTCATGTTCAATAATGTAAATTATTTGACATATTCGTTTAATTCGAGAGTGTTTACTATTAATTAGGCCTACTCACTATACGTACGCCTACTTAATATTAACTTATTTCTAATTTGTAGTTGTTTTCCATTGATTTTATTGGGAAAAAAGTGTGGTTGAAAGTTGGTTGAAAGTTGGACCCGCTTAGCGACAAGAGTGCCGGTTTTCCTAGCATAAATTTTTGCTAGGAAAACCTAGGTTAGGGGGGGG
Organism: Sweltsa coloradensis; assembly: GCA_024449915.1. Taxonomy (NCBI): domain Eukaryota; kingdom Metazoa; phylum Arthropoda; class Insecta; order Plecoptera; family Chloroperlidae; genus Sweltsa; species Sweltsa coloradensis. The sequence continues at coordinate 48,809 of JAMZAV010001310.1, forward strand.
GGGGGGGGGGGGGGCGGCGAGGTTAGTACTAGAGTACACGAAAAATAACGTTTTTAAAAGGTGGACCCGCTTAGCGGCAAGAGTTCCAAAAAATGTTGGGACTTGCCAAGTACAGAAGTGCCAAAAGTTGGACCCCCCTAGCCGAAGAAGTGCCCTAGGGCCTGCCTAGGCCTAGGCCTACGCCGGCACTCTTTCTTGCAATGAGTGTAGGCCTACGGCCCTAAGCTAGGTAGCTAACTAGCCTACCTTCATAATTAATATAGGCTAGGGCTATTCATAATATGTTCTCCACTATCCATCTGACCAGCATCTTTTTCATTTGGTTTTCAGTTAGGGCCCAGGCCCTGCCTAGGCCTAGCCTATAAGTTTGAGAGTAGGGCCTAGGCCTAGGCCTAGGCTAGGGCTAGCCCCTAGGCTATTAACGTTTCAATTATTCGAAGTCAGATGATTGTATTCTCCTACGGGTAATGAAAAATAGGTCTTAGGGCTACGCTAAATAGGCCCTATGCAGCAAGTATAGGTAGGGCTAGGGCTAGGCCTGGGCCCTAGTAAAAATTATCACAGTGGGCTTCAATCGCAAGACCACTGACCAACAAGAAAGAAAACAAACTTACCAGGGGGGTGGGGGTTTAGCAGTTCACGGCCTACAATCCAAACATCAATAATTCGGTAGAATTTCTCCAAATATTATACACACCCGCGCACGAGATAATTCACGCAAATCTCAATCCCCAATTTGCACATGCACTTGCTACTCACATAGTAAATTTGCAATACTTTTGTATCTTCATGCCCTAAAAGCAGGGGGCTAAAACGACGCCATACACCGTGAGAATACTAGCAGGGGGCCGCTATTTGCCGCTAGCCAATCCAAATCCAAGACAGTCGTTGCTTCAGGGAGGGATGCGGCGTAAAGTTGCGTAAAAAATAGGTTCGTTTTTTTGTCGCCGGTGCAGCGTGTAGAACACAACTTTACCGTGGTGTAACCATCGAGCTTATATTTGGGTGTAACACCCGCTCTATGGTTCGTTCTTTTGTCCTGCACTTTTCTGTGGTGCTGGTGTGGGTGTATACCGGAAACGTCGATAGTGTAGTAACCATAAATATTGAACTCCTATTGGTGTAGTATCATTTGATCAGTTAAATAATTCTGTACAATTTTGATTTCTATTCTATTTACGTTTGTATGAAATAAGTAATGTAGGCCTATGATTTCTGGTATAAAGCCTAGAAGAAATGTTGACATTAATAGGTTTGTTTAGTTTGCTACACGAACTTACACTTTACACTAGTGTAGGCTCAAAATGTCTAAAAAGCGTTTTCGTTGTAGTGTAGTGTAAAGTGTAGTCGTTTGGTTTGACTTCGTGTAGTGTAAAGTGTAGCATTTCTACGCGAGCTCTAGGAGTCGTGTACAGTGTAGGTGTAAAAATTTAGGCGCAACATTTGAAGAGAAACAGCTTAAAACATGATGAATGACACATTCTTTCATTGGCAATCCGATATAACTCCTTAAATCAATTAATTGGATGAGCGTAGCGAGCGTAGCGAGCGAAGCGAAGATTCCATTTCACTACACTGGAGAAAAAAATCCGGAATGTTTTTTTTTCTTTTTTCTGTATTTTTGTCTGTCTGTTAACACGATTCCGGCTAAACCGATATTCCGATTGCGATGAAATTTTATGGAGGCCTTCGAAATCTCTGAACTTAAAACTGCCACGTTTTTGAGCGCAATCGAAATTTTTTTCTCACAAAAATCGCAATTTTACGATTTTTTTCGATTTTTAAAAAAATTCTTCGACTTATAACACCTACAGGCTTTATCCGATTGTAATGATTTTTTCACAGAATCTTAATGTTATGAATTAATATATTCTTGTGAAATTTTAGTGCAATCGAAAAATTATTTCTCATGAAAATCGCAAATTTATGATTTTTTATTTTTAAAACATTCTTCGACATATAACACTTATACATGCTTTATCCGATTGTAATGATTTTTTCACAGAACCTAATTTAATGGATTTATATATTCTTGTGAAATTTGAGCGCAATCAAACAATTATTTCTCATAATAATTGCAATTTTACGATTTAAACAGCGTTTTGATAAAAATGTCAAGGCTCTTACAATTTAAATTTATTTTTTAAAGTGAAAGGTGTTTTAGATTAAAAAAACAATACATCTAAACATTCACAAGACGGATTTTATAATTTTCGTTTTGTTTGATAAATATGATTTTTTTTCCTTTGCATTGTTGGAAAATGTATGTTTTTTGTAACAAATCTATATTTCCCATATTTTAATTAAAAAACCATAAATCTCATCAAAAAAGTGTCTGGTGAATTTGTCAGAATAAGACTTGTGAAAATAAATTATCATTTTATCTTAAAAACTGTAGGCTAGAAGTAGGAAAAATGTAAGCAAATGTGCTAGAATAAAAGTTTTGAGAGAATAGCATTTAATGTTTATTTATGTTGTTTTTTGGTAAATTTGAGTACAACATAGCCTAAAGGCTCAGTTTATTTATTAAACATGAATTCACTGGGCCTTTATAACCTGTTAATCTAGGCTTGTTTAAAATTGACTAAAATTGTTATGAATAACACTCTATACAGCCCTAGATTAGGCCTAATATCAGTACGGGTAAGCCATTTTCCCATGTAAAATAGCATACAGCGCTAAAGAAAAAATTCATTTAATGCTTTTAGCATTATATCAGTACAAAATAAATTTATGTATTCAATAAATAAAAAAGTAAACTTAAAAAGCAATTAAAACAATAAAAATGTAAAATTGCCGTTTTTCATTCATTTTCAGTGAAATACCCCTTAAACAATTACGCTCATCTAACAACGCACCTGAAAAAGTGTTTGCGAAGCTTCCTAGTTTATTACCAACATTGCTTGTGCCCAAAGCAACATAATATATGTGATGATAATAGTGTACACAAATAATCATAAAAACACTAGTAAATGACGGTATTTTTCAAGGTGGCGTGTGAAAAATTACTATGTCGCCGAGAAATGCTCGTTTTAATGGAAAACGACGATATGTACAAACATAACCACTATTTAACGTTATAGTGGCATTCACCCTTATTACAATCATGGTATTCAACCTCGTTGACAACCTCCATTTTTTTAACATAATATTTAGGTCATTCATATGCAAAGTGCGTGAAAAAGTACTATATGTTCGGGAAATGCTCGTTTTAAGGGAAAACGACGAGATGTCCAAACAAAACCACGGCTTGTTTAAAATTGACTAAAATTGTTATGAATAACACTCTATACAGCCCTAGATTAGGCCTAATATCAGTACGGGTAAGCCATTTTCCCATGTAAAATAGCATACAGCGCTAAAGAAAAAATTCATTTAATGCTTTTTAGCATTATATCAGTACAAAATAAATTTATGTATTCAATAAATAAAAAAGTAAACTTAAAAAGCAATTAAAACAATAAAAATGTAAAATTGCCGTTTTTCATTCATTTTCAGTGAAATACCCCTTAAACAATTACGCTCATCTAACAACGCACCTGAAAAAGTGTTTGCGAAGCTTCCTAGTTTATTACCAACATTGCTTGTGCCCAGTGTTGTAAAGTAACTGAGTAAAAGTAATTGAGTAAAAGTAATTAGTTACTTTTTGAGTAATTGAATTACTATTTCAATTACTTTTATTTTAAGGTAACTGTAACTGTAACTGAATTACTTTTAAAAGTAATTATACTCAGTTTTCAGTTACTTTTTAACAGTTACTTTTGTCAACCATTCTTGTTTACAGTTCAGTAATATAAAAATAATATCACAACGTCTTAAACTAAAACAATATTTTTTTTTTGCACCTCTAGTATGGAACGAGATTTTTCTGCTAACTCAACTTGCATTCCTATTGCTGAATTTGTCTTGGTCAACATGACAACAATAAATCAAAGCAACTGCTAGTTGCAACGAAAAATTGCAATAGATAGACAATTCCTTTAAATTCTACTAGGCCGCTTCGCGAACGCTTTTTCCAGTCGCGTTATGGATGAGCTTTTTTAATATTTCTGTCCAATGATTACGTTTTTAAGTGGGATCTCATTACTTTTTCTATAGTTACTTGATATTACTTGTTAATTATACACGTGTAAAAGGCTTATATTAAAACCTTTATTTCTATGAATTTTGACCAACATTTTCAACTTTTTCTTTCAAAAGGCACTACATCACCATAATCTTAATGTCAATGTAAAATATGAACGTTGTAGCCCTACCCGTTCGGTCAGAATCGTTCCAAATGTCACGAAAATATTGTATTATGAACCAGGAAAAAAATCGTAAAAGTACGATTTCTATGAGAAATATTTCTTTAAATGTCTCTAAAATCATAAATCATATAATTTCAGTGATTTTAAACGTTCCCATAAAGTTTCATTGCGATCGAAGTAGCCGTTTGCCAAATATAGAAATAAAACGTAAAAGTACTATAATCATAAGAAATATTTGAATAATTGTACTCAAAATCGTGGAAAGTCTAAGTTCAGAGATTTTGAAGGTCCCCTTAAATTTTTATCAATATCGCATATGCCGTTTTTTGGGGGATCAGTGAAATTGAAGTCTTCGCTTCGCTCATCCAATTAAATAAGTGTCTGCAGAATCAAAGATAGTGAAATAAAAACCCATCAGAAGATTAAACAGTAGATTGTATTAAATTTAGTTTCATTCCTTCAGGAGTAAATATTTGTTGCACTTTTTTATGTTGGCATTTTGGCAAAAACCAAGCTGACAGCTGACACTACACAGTGCATGCTTCTTAGTTTTTCCTATTATTCTTACAGCTTTTTTTGCATGACAAAGATCCGATGAAAATGGTTTTAAATGTATTACCCCACACTATTAATCCATAGCTCAAATGTGACTCAATCAGGGCATAGTATACTATCAAAAGCAAATTCCTATCTGAATGTTTTTATTTTACGTAGTATACATATATAATATTAGAGCTTATTTAATTTGCTACATAATCAGAATGGATGTCCCACGATAAGCAGTTGTCAATGTAGAGTCCTCAGAACTAGGCCTAATAATAATAATAATAATAATAATAATAATATAATAATTAATGTAATGTCTTCACCACATTACCTGATACAAATAATTTGCTCTTCCATATTTTTCTAATTATCATTATCAGATTAGTTGGTTTCACCCACTATATGCTACATCGTTAAAACTAATAAAAACGATATTTTCTAATGTTGCAATTTATTTTCATGAGCAAGGGTTGGTGGTTGCATCATCTGTACAATTATTATTATAATTACGATTATTATTAATATAACTAAAAAATATTAATTGTTTTGTTCCATAATGAGTAGTAGTAATAAAGGATAAAAACAGTTTGAGTAATAATTTTTTGTAAAAAAAATCTGTTCGTCACGCTGTTAGTAATGCATTTTTAAGAAAGTAACTCAAAAAGTAACTCAGTTACTTCATAAAGTAACTGTAACTGTAACTGAATTACTTTTGCCAAGCAAGTAACTGTAACTGTAACTGAATTACTTTACAAAAGTAGCTTTTACAACACTGCTTGTGCCCAAAGCAACATAATATATGTGATGATAATAGTGTACACAAATAATCATAAAAACACTAGTAAATGACGGTATTTTTCAAGGTGGCGTGTGAAAAATTACTATGTCGCCGAGAAATGCTCGTTTTAATGGAAAACGACGATATGTACAAACATAACCACTATTTAACGTTATAGTGGCATTCACCCTTATTACAATCATGGTATTCAACCTCGTTGACAACCTCCATTTTTTTAAACATAATATTTAGGTCATTCATATGCAAAGTGCGTGAAAAAGTACTATATGTTCGGGAAATGCTCGTTTTAAGGGAAAACGACGAGATGTCCAAACAAAACCACGGCTTGTTTAAAATTGACTAAAATTGTTATGAATAACACTCTATACAGCCCTAGATGAGGCCTAATATCAGTACGGGTAAGCCATTTTCCCATGTAAAATAGCATACAGCGCTAAAGAAAAAATTCATTTAATGCTTTTAGCATTATATCAGTACAAAATAAATTTATGTATTCAATAAATAAAAAAGTAAACTTAAAAAGCAATTAAAACAATAAAAATGAAAAATTGCCGTTTTTCATTCATTTTCAGTGAAATACCCCTTAAACAATAATTACGCTCATCCAACAACGCGCCAGAAAAAGGTGTTTGCGAAGCTTCCTAGTTTATTACCAACATTGCTTGTGCCCAAAGCAACATAATATATGTGATGATAATAGTGTACACAAATAATCATAAAAACACTAGTAAATGACGGTATTTTTTAAGGTGGCGTGTGAAAAATTACTATGTCGCCGAGAAATGCTCGTTTTAATGGAAAACGACGATATGTACAAACATAACCACTATATAACGTTATAGTGGCATTCACCCTTATTACAATCATGGTATTCAACCTCGTTGACAACCTCAATTTTTTTTTTTTTTTTTACATATTTAGCTCATTTATATGCAAAGTGCGTGAAAAAGTACTATATGTTCGGGAAATGCTCGTTTTAAGGGAAAACGACGAGATGTCCAAACAAAACCACTATATGACGTTATAGTGGCATTCATCCTGATCACTTACATGGTATTCAACCTCGTTGGCAACCTCCTGTTTTTTAGGTAATCAACTCATTAGTATGCAAAGTGCGTGAAAAAGTACAACATTCCCGGGAAAAGCTCGTTTTAAAGGAAAACGACGACATGTCCAAACATAATCACTGTATGACGTTATAGAGGCATTCATCCTGATTACTAACGTGGTATTGAAAGTCGTTGACAACCTCCAGTTTTTTAGGTAATTAACTCACTAGTATGCAAAGTGCGTGAAATAGTACTAGTTACTACATTCCCGCTCTAGAATTAATCACCAAGATGGCTTCTAATTCGCTGCTGCGACGACCTAACCTAGAGAGTTAGACGATCCTCCGCTAGGCGGAGATCCAGCAGACCTTGAGATACAAATTAGCTGCTTGTCGTGGCTCAACAAAATTTGGTCATGACTTTCAGTGAACTTTCAGTCGGTAAAGAAGTTCATGCCCCCCTTAACTAACACCATCTATGGTTCAAAGCTGGAACTAGATCTGTGAAACTTCCTTTACCTACCTGAGTTTGTTGTCATAATTCATGGAAAATAAACAATTCCTTAATATAAAACGTTCCAACTAAATAAAGATATAATTATCACCTTTATTATTTATTAATTAAAAGCCCGGCCATAAGTCCCAATCCTAAACCTGAAATAAATCTACTTCCGCCCCCCTTAACTAGCCCTATCTAGCGGTAGACCGACAAAGCTCTATTCCTTTTGCATGTCAATCATTTAACATGGGGAAATCCGAGCCACGACAAGCAGCTTATTTTGTATCTTACATACATCCAGACAGCGGTGCTCTGAACTTAGAACTGCCACGTTTTTGAGCGCAATCGAAAAATTATTTCTCATAAAAATCGCAATTTTACGATTTTTTTCAATTTTTTGAAAATGTATTTAACTTATAACAACTACATGCTTTATCCTATTTTAATGATTTTTTCACAGAACCTTAATTTTATGAATTAAGATATTCTTGTGAAATTTGAGCGCAATCGAAAAATTATTTTTCATGAAAATAGAAATTTTGTGGATTTTTTCTTTTTTAAAACAATTTTTTTACTTGTTACACCTACATGCTTGATCCTATTGTTATAAGTTTTTCACAGAACCTTAATTTTATTAATTTATATATTCGTGTGAAATTTGAGCGCAATCGAATAATTATTTCTTTTAAAAATCCCAATTTTTCGATTTTTTTCTTTTTTTAAATTTCGATTAATTAAAAAAAAATTAAAGTTTATTTTTTATTTAATTTAATTTAATTTTTAAAAAAATTGAACTTATTAATAATTTTTTCACAGAACAACAGAAAATCCGCATAACACCTCAGTCCTCAATGCACCAATTACGCTCATCCAACAACGCGGCGGGACTTAAGCGTTTTCCTAGTAGTCTATAATTACGTGTTAGAAACTGATTCGGAGTACGGTATTTTATTTATGTGGCACTATGTTTTGTGATGACGGCAAATGCGTAGGGTACTCTAACCTCAATTAGGACAAGCACTATTGAAGTTTATATTCCAAATAGCTTTTCATCGTTCAGATAGTACACATTTTCTATCATTTTGACTCATTTAGTGTGTCTTCAACAGTACTGTTTGTTGTTTTATTACGTTTTTTAGTTTGACAGTTCGATGTGAGCGAATCTAGTGTAGGCCTAGAGTGTAGCTTAAAAAACGTTTGGTTATCCTGGGTAAAGTGTAGTGTAATTTGATTTCAAGGCCTACACCTACACTACACAAGTCTACATTACACTAGGTAAACCAAACAAACCTATTACGTTAACACAGTTCAATTTAAGTTGCCGCCATCTTTTCACACCAGACACCCACCTCGGGAGCCGGTGTTACACCGCGGTTAAGTGTAGGTTTACACTGGACAAAATAATGCAGTAGTGTACGTTGCTCGGCATTGATGTTAAACCCCTATAGTAGGCTAGATTAGCAGTGTCCAATACTTCCGCACAGGCGCGAGCGTAACAAATTGAAGCGTCGAAAATCCAGTTCAAGATGGCGATTTGGCGTTTTAATTTATGCTTTTTCAAAGCAATAAAGTATTTTACTGGAATGTGTGTGGTATGGTTGTAGCTTGTGCAGCATGATATTGAATAAACAGAAACAATAAGAAGTTATTGCATAAGGGAATTTAGTAATCATTTGATGTTAAAATCTAGTATGCTCAGCTGTCAAACTCTAGGTCAAACTGACGGCCATCTTTAAAAATATTCGGTCTTCAAATCGCTCCCATTTGATTAACATGTAAAGCATCATTCACAATCAGTTCTAAGGCGTAAGGCGCAAGGCCTAAGGCTTAATATTTTGTATTGCCGAGTATGTGTTTCAATCAGAACGTTCACAACACGTCCCAATAGTGGGGTCTATAAGCCTAACAATCGTGCAAATCGTGAAGAAAGCATGAAAATTGGTAAATTTACTAATATGACCACAAAGAATCCAAAAATCGATGGCCCCAAGTTGAGTTCCTGTAACTTTCTTATTAATTGAATTAATAAAATTAATTGATTAATTAACCAACAAAAAATTTTTAAAGGAGACAACACAGTCGACATTGGTATCAAATGAAAGCTTATTTTACGGAGAATGAATAAATGAAAAAATATTTTTTAAATATATATACATATTTAAAAATATAGGCTATTATTCCTGTTTGATCACTCATATCCCTTGTATAATTATAAACTTTCTGACAGCTAGTTAGGTCTATTGAACCCAGACCTACCAAGCCGTGTTCTACCGACTGCAGCCGTGGCAACCTGTAAGTCTTTTGGTATTTTTGTATTTTGTATTGGTAATTAGAGAGAGAGAGAGAGTGGGTATCACTACAATGGTGGCCATTGAGGAACGAGCATAGGTAGTTTTCAACATTTGAGATAAAAATAAAACACGTGGAAGGAAGAGGTCAGGTTTGAAAAACTTATCTATATAGTTGATCTAAACCTTGTGGATACGGGACGTCAAATTCGATGTATTATGCAGAATGCACAACGACGTGGGTATCAAGGGTCATTATGTTGTCCGATTAAAATATTGTCAAATACGAACTTGTGACCAACTAAAAATGGGATAAAATATAAAAACAGTTTTAAATAGTACAAATGCTCCTGTTATAAATTTTCCAAAAAAGTCAATATTCAAATATCATTTTACAGTGGCGTTTATACAGAAACTTACAATAGGGGATGTGGTCAAACAATATCACAAACCAGCAACATGGGGCATAGCTCCAGCAGTTTAATTAACGACTGAGCAACACGGTTAACATTCGAAACATATTATTATATGTGTAACAAAATTGTTTGAATTATAATTTAGGATTTATTTATTAACTTACAAACTTACAAGGTAAACAAAGTTGTGTATGGTAGATAGGTTCAATATTAACATTACAAAAAATACTTATACATTTATAGTTTATAATATACAAATTGACAATTTTTCCAAACAACTTTTAAAATATATTAACTCCTCTTTCTCTACAGTGCTTTCAGGTTACGAATTCCAGTCAGATATGGTTCCATTTATAAACGATTTGAAGTAACCAGCATACACAGTTTAATGTCGTGCCTTATTTATAACCACTCGATTCAAAGAGACCGGGTCGCGAGATGAACCGCGATTGGTCGATCGTGCGACGCGGATCCTTCACGATTGGTGGAACAAAATAGTCGTAAGGAAATACCAACTTTCAGTCCACTTCCCAAGTAGGCACGAAGCTGCACTTGTCACAGACTTCTCGAATTGAAATAAGCTTTATTTTTGGTACCCCCGCAAGCTTTCACGTGCCCGCGACCTGGAGATATTAGAGTGTGAACAATTCTCATTTCGATCAACAAATTGAGATTCAATGCCGTTCAAGCACAGTACAACCCTACCCCGTTTTTTTTAGAATCCATAAGATCACATACACACAAGAATTGTGTGAAGTATACTCTAACTCGCCGTATGTGTGGGGACCTTTATTTAGTGTCAATTCAATACCATTGAGGGGACCATAGTAATTCAATACCATTGTGGGGACCATAGTCTTACCGCCAATATTAATACAAGCTTATTTAGCACCAAAACTTTCATGTGGCGTCAGTCAGTATAACCAGCAATCATCGTTGGTAGTGTTTCATCATAATTTTTACGACGTAGCGTGTGTTTCCTGTGCGTTAAGTTCAGTGCAGTGCAATACATTCTTCTTAACATGAAGAGACGAAAACGCAGAACAAGTAAGATGTGTGTGTATACTATTATTTTAAGTACTTGTTATTAGCAAGAAGTTGATTAGTTATTAGAGATGTCATGAGGAAAAAAATATCAGTTGCTCCATTTGCCCACACGCGGATTACGGATTACGGATTACGGATTACTTCGGAATGGGAGAACGTCCCCGGAATCCGATCCGACTATAGTCGCTACACGCTCACCTTATCCATCTACGTAAAAACGCCGACGAAGCTCAATACTACGTAGATCTCTCATAGATCTCTTAAAAATTACGTACATTGATCCTGTTCAAGTTCAACCATTTTCATCTAATTTATATACAAAAAAAACATATCGAGTCGGTGATGCCTGTATTATCACTGCAAATTATAAAATTGTACTCGTACGTAAAAAAAAACAAATATCTAACTTCTCATTGTTTCTCTTGTGTTCGTTTACTCGAACATGCATAGGACTTCCGGTTTTCCCAATATATAGATCAGTGAATTTCCCCACTGTACCAGTCTTCACAGTCTTGACAAGGATTGTCTTATACACATTCTTTACTCAGTTGGGTATTATCCATTAGATTAGTTTTTGTAAGTTGTTTCGAATAGTTTTGAACTACTTACAAAATGTTTAAACATTAAATTTTGATCCAATACGTCTTATCGATTCTGAAATACATGATAAATAAGGAATAAGTGCATAAGTATTCATTAATGTTAGTCATCGAAACTGGTTCAGTATGCATGGGATAAGGTTCAAAAATCCGATTTCTCGCATTCTCGCAGTCGTGTCGGAACAAAATATAGTAAAAGATGCTGTTCTTATCATTTTGGTCGGTCAGAAAGCATTCGATATGATGAAATAGTATTATGATGAGAGAAGCCAGAGAAGCCTAGAAGTCTTTCATGGTGTGGTATGTCTTGTTGCACGGAAAAATACACAGGGCGATGTCATCACAGTCAGGACACATTTAGCGAGTTTCCTTCCGATTGCCATGCTTCTTGCATACTACCTAAGGATGGTTATATACTCAATGATACTACACATCTACGCGACGGATGTTGCTCATTGCCAGTCAACGAAATGGCGTCCTTGCAAACGAAGCGGTGACGGCACTGCTAATCGTCTTCCTGCAGTGTGCCATTCAGATCGGAAATGAAGTTGTTGTTCCAGAAGTTCCGCAATTACCGTTTCTTGGAACTCCAACTAACTAGTCTTCTCAGGGCGAAGGCAGCGCCAGTCGACATATTGGTGACATTTTTTGTTCAAGTTAAAACAGCTTCTCCAATATTGGTCCCAGATATTGGGTGAAACTTTCAACAAACTCGGTATACACAAATTAAGCGATTTTTTATAACGTGAAATCAAACATTTTGTTCTTAGTTCGTTTGTAGTTTGGGAAAAGACTTACAATTTCTCACGTAATTTGAATTAAAATGTTACCAAAATCGGTTAAACGATTTGACAAGTGCGCAACGAACACACACAAACAGATAGTGAGTGTGTCATGTCATGTGCATAGAAATAATTTTTCCTACAATGCTATTTAGTGCTTAATAATGGAGAGTCAAAAATGGAATTTTTGAGGAAATGCCAACAATGGAAAAAAAACAATTCCGGGTAAATGCAAAATCCGATTTCGCAGACCTGATTTTATAAAATACTAATGGAAGCGTTCGTGAACCATGTACAAAATTCCTTTTGTATTTAGATCGATTTCTCACGGATTTACCGGGCATTGTTTGATGCTGGGCCTGAAAATAAGGGAATCAGCTGGTACTCCAATAAGCAACATATAAACCACGATTTTGTGACGTAACCTTTGCCCCTACCAAAACTTTAGAAAATACATTTTCCGTACGGAATTGAATGGGGAATTGTTTTGCTATTGCAACATTTTGTTTATCTCCAACCAATTTGGAGATTTCGATAACCAACACTTTGTGGCCGCCATTTTCCAATATGGCGGCCGAAGCTCCAGTCCGATTGTAGGGGAGTTTTAGTATGTTGATTAGTTTTATATAAGGAACGTCTCTGCAAAAATTCAGCGACATCGCAATTTTTTCCTCCAAAAATTCTTATTTGACAGGATTAATGGCAATTAGACAAAATACTAATTAAATTTCAAAGGTCGTGACCCTGATTGACCCCGGTGACCTTGACTTTTGATTATGTACGAAATTCGTGTTCAGTGTTTAAATTCCTTTCAGATGAGTCATCACAAGCTATGCTTACTAGCATTTTGAACGTATTTTCGAAATAAGGGCAAATGTAACAATTTTGGACTCCCCTGTTAAAAATAATACATTTTTTAGATTAAAATAATTAAATTAAATAAATACGTAAACAAAATGTTTAAATACCACACTTTTACTTCTATTATTCTCACCCCTAGTCTATTTGAAAAAATGTCTACCCTTAACTTTGCACCTTGGTCACCCCTGAACTGGAACATTTTTAGATACGGACCACCTGGAAAATTACTCAGTGCATTTTTCTGAGTAAATTATCCAAAATTCACGCCTCTATCACCAAACCTCGAATGGTTTGTATAAGCAACCAGGCTACTATATCGGTACCCCGGAAATAACACTTACTTATGCCTGATTAGCGCCGCGGGTGCTGCACCGAAACTCGGGGAATAATAAAAACGATGCTACGAAGTTCACGTTCCAGAGTTCGACCAGCGACAAATAGCAATGCAAATTTTTTTTTGTATTTCAACAAAAAATTTCCCATTTAAAATTGATCTAAATGCGGACAATCATTTTTGACACTTTTTATTAATCTGTGACTTTTAAAATCGATTTTTTGAAATTTTGTTTGCAAATTCTAATATACATTGTTAATTCACAACTTTTAAGCCCAAATTTCAAGACTCTTAAACCCATAAACTGCCGAATATACAGATATTTTAGTGTGAATTTTTTCTTATAGTTTGCGTTAGTCTTTTGTTCCAAGAAACATGCCAAAATCGCGAAGAAAGCTGAGTATTAAATCTTGTGCGTTTCTTGGGAAAAATTTTATGCGAGCAAGCATTGAGATCAACGAATGCGAATCGTGGTGAAAAATGGTGCTAAGATAGTGGCTGCCCCGTCGCACCTATGCATGACAGGGACAGGTTCGTAAAAATGGGCTGAAAATAGAACCGGAAAATTAAATCTCGCCAGCAACACATTGACGGAGACTACGGCCATAGGAATCGTGGCGATAATAGCTGAAGTCGACGGAAAAACAGGAGAATGTAGTCTGAAAGACACGCTGTACGTTCCTGACTTACGAATGAACTTGCTGTGGGTCGGTAAATCACTGACTGTGGATTCAAGGTAACATTTGGAAAGGAATCGGCCAGATCGTTGATAAAACCCAGTCGGACAGTATTGTCAGCTGATCGAGTAAACACTTTGCTACAAATTTGTGCTTTTTCCGGCGTGTAAACGTTTTCATGCTAAGCTGCCTCACTACTTCCAACAATAATCGTAAAATGGTAAACATCTGTATCACAGCTTGTATTTCTTATTAATAATTGTAAAGAGTATTCATGGAACAAGTCTTGTTATTCCTTTTGGGGTGAAAAAACCCCTTCGTGCACTCTACCTAGTACCTGCTTCACAGCCTGATTAGGTCATAACGGAATGACCAAAGACAGCGTGTTTCACAGTCCCGGTATGTTCCAAAATAGAACACTTTAACTTCAAGTCACAATATCTATATGCAAAATTTGGATCAGGACGTTGTATTCTGTAAATAGATAAATATGTGTAACTTAATCTAAAATTCATAAAAAGAGACTAATCTAAACATACCCCAAACAAACAACACTTTGCTTTAGGCCCACACTGCCTAGCTTACCGAGAACTGTACAACAACATGGTCGTCATCACGTATACTAGGCCTATCAGTCTGCTGTCTAATGCTGCTGTCGTAAAACGAACGCCGTAAGGTTTTTTGCGGTCCCCCAACAATTTTTGTAAATTTTCTATGCGCCGATGTCCACTTAACAATCTTACCCCATGATTGTATTGCATTTTTTTATTTTGAGCGAAAGTCCAATGAATTATTTCTTTTAATTGTCATGGTAGTCAATGTTTTGTTTTTATGAAATTGGAAACGAAGCAAGTATTCTCAATTTCCAAGCAGAAGTAGACTGAAATCATTTTCTATGTAAGTTATACTTAAAGAACTAATAAGAGGAAATTAAAATATAGTAGTGTTGTAACCCACAAATTTATATTGTACATATATTTAATACAATTATTGAGAAATTAAAATTCCTCCCCGCCGGGGTTCGAATCCGGATCTCCCACAGTCCAGTAGGGTAGTGTCTGAAAGTCAAGCATTTTCCTATAGAAGATCCGCGGGGGGAAAATTTAAATTTATTCATTGTAGTTCAAAAGTTGTATTTTAATGAAATGATGACACTGCACCTTTTAATTCCAGTTAAATATAGTTTTTCATCACTGTTTTCGTCATTTAATTAAAATAAACTTTTTTGTTATCTGACGCCGGCAGGCGGTATATTTGGTTTTGTCCCAGTGTCAGCTCTTCTCATTCAATTTGAACGTTTCAAATTGATAAGCTACCGTACCGTATTGTATGATATTATTCTGTATTAATTATAAATGTGGCCGAATTGTGTTGAAAAGATAATTCATTAAGCCTGCACAGAAGGTGAGAGGGGTTACCTCATACACTATATTGCCCTCATGACTGGATTGGCTTAGGCCTATGTTGGGTTTTCGATGTTGACAAAAGAGATGACGTCAATGGCAGAAAGTCACTTCATTGGTGGGAAAATTAAAAGGGTCTTATAAATAACTCGCGAGGCAGGTCTAAATGTGCAGTTTTTTTACGCGCTTGCTAAATGAGTTTACGTTGTGTTTGATTGCGGTTTTCTTGATTGCGTGTATACGAGCCAAAGTTGTGTCTGCTGACGAGGAGAATAATGGATAAGAGTATGGAATTATAAATTTTTTAAAAACCCTTTACCAAATTTAAATTTAACCCGAATTTGTTAATTTTGATAAAAATTATTGGGGAAAAAATATGTTTGACATCTAGCGTGTTTAATAAGTTTAAAAAATTACAAACCGAAAAACCCTGCGTTAAAATATAATGGATCATACATAGTGTAGTCATAGCTGTGAAATAGTAGCAAGTAAGATATGTAAATACTACGATTAGCGTAGCTAGTAACCTAAAGCTGGGGTCACACATAATTGCAATGACAGCCAGGCATTAAAAAAATTGCAGATGCAACAAGAAAGTTAAAAAAAGGGATATTCACATTAGTAAGGCCCTTAGAGTATTGTCAAGTGTAGGGCTGTAACCCTTATGGGCACCCAAGAAAGTTGAGATGGGACAGAGGAGAGCAGCAAGATACTTATGTTGGATTTTAGACGAGAGCGAGTGTTACATGTATGTACCTTAGATGCAAAACACTTGAAGGAGGAGTAAAAATTTCAAGGCTGTGTGCTATGTACAAGTCGCGCTAGCGCGCGGCTTGAAGCCGCTACGCGAGGCTGAAGTAACCTCGTACTCGGAATACCTCGTAGTTGGAAAAAACCTCGTGATGTGAAAAAATCGCGAATCTGTCCGCTACGGCCCGATACGGTAGTTTGCGGGTAACGTTTTCGATATCCGAAGTCCTGGGACAAAAATTTTCCGGGACACTTCGGAATCCTACCGACGCTGTCCGCCCCCCTCTAATTACGGTCAAAGGATTTTCGAAAATCGGGGTCATTTTACGCCTTTTGTTATAATGTGAGAGAAATTTTTTTCTGGACAATTGTTCGGGACTCTGGTAGAATAAAATCGCCGTACCCCCCCAGCGTGTTAAAAAAAAAAAACCACTTTAAAATTTTTCGGAAATTATTCGGAAAGTCAAATTTTTCGACGCTTTTCCGGTACTAACAATTTTTGCCTTTCCGTGGTTCATAGGCCCAAGATGGACCGAAAACGGGCCCAAAAAAACCCGAGCTTTTAAAGAAACAATGTTTTTAGGATTCCCAAAAATGACCATCATTTAAAAAAGAAAAAATTTTTATTTTTAGGCCAACTCTGATGCACCCCCAACGCCCTTTTAATCGCTCCAAAAATGACGTGGCCTGAAAAATATTTAGGAAATTCTAATTTTCATTTCCAAAAAAACCACTTAGCCCCCCCCCTCCCCCCCAAAACAGTGTAATTGAACCTTGCGGTTTGGCAACTTTCGGGTACGTCAAAAATTTTAGCCTACCACGGTTCCGAGAGTCCGAGATGGAAACCCAATCGGACAATTTCGCCCTTGTAACAATCCGGACCCAAAGATTTTACGGTAAAACTTAAACTTCCGCTCGTCCGCGCAAATCCGCAAAACCCAAGATGACAGATCAACATATGCACATTTTTTCATAAATTGGACAAAAGTTTTTCCGTAAACTTTTCCAGGTTGTCCCAAAAAATGCACCGTCCTTCCGGTTCCGTAGAGCCCCAAAATGTAAACCTGATCGGACTGTTGTGGAAGATCAATAAAAAGAAAATGTTTATCCAGAAAAGACCAACTACTATTTGAAAATTCAAAAACGTTTTGCCCCCGTTGAAATAAAGGTATTTTGGGAATAAGGCCCCTTACGTAATCGGAAAGAAAAAATAAAAATTAAATTTTGAAAAATCCACAAAAAGGGTGACGGAATGCCCGGATCACGTTTTGACTTTAAAAATTACCACTCTAATAAACCACTGCTGCGCTTGACCTATACAGTTCTATAGAGCCCGAGATGGACCCGATCGGACAAAAATTGCCCGATCTATAAAAAATCAATGTTTTTTGGATTTTCCAAAAATGACCAACCATTTTAAAAGAAACGAAACTAAATTAGTATTAGGGCCGTAACCTCTGATGCAGCCCTCTGACGCCATTGGAATCACCCCAAAAATGAAATGGCTTGAAGATATTAATGAAATGTCTTAATTTCTATTTCCCCCCCCCCCCCCCCTCTCAACAAACAGTGCCATTGCGGCGCCCAGTCAAAACAGTCCTCGAAATTCGGATTCGTACCGAAAATAGTTAATAAATTTCACTGAATAATCAAGGTTAAGATATTATAAAACTCGACTCTCCCCCCCCCCCCGCTATCACTCCTCACTACTTTGTCCTCTCGATTCTCTCGTTGTGTTCGTTGAGTTGACTTTGCCCCTTCCCCCCTCCCAAAGCCCGCCACTGCCCAACTGTAAAGGAAGTCGATAGTATGAAACATTTATTTCTATTAGTGGAAGTCTTTGTCGTCTCGATACTTTTGTTGAACTTAGGCGGGCAGAACCCCACTATTGGTGGAAGTCTATGTTGTCTCGATTGCACTAAGGCTGTCTAAACGCTTCTATGTCATAAAGTTATCGATGTGCATGTGCATATGCTGGAGTTTTATATGGACATTCATGACTGGATTTAAAAATAGTTTCCCAATCAGAGCCCCCCACTCAATGCCTGACTTATTACATCACTTCATAGCTAAAAATAGTAGAAACACGTACATTATAAGAAATCTATTTTTAGCTATGAAGTGATGTAATAAGTCAGGCATTGAGTGGGGGGCTCTGATTGGGAAACTATTTTTAAATCCAGTCATGAATGTCCATATAAAACTCCAGCATATGCACATGCACATCGATAACTTTATGACATAGAAGCGTTTAGACAGCCTTAGTGCAATCGAGACAACATAGACTTCCACCAATAGTGGGGTTCTGCCCGCCTAAGTTCATCAAAAGTATCGAGACGACAAAGACTTCCACTAATAGAAATAAATGTTTCATACTATCGACTTCCTTTACGGTTGGGCAGTGGCGGGCTTTGGGAGGGGGGAAGGGGCAAAGTCAAGTTGATTTTATTCTTCTATTTATGCAAATATAATGTATACAAATGGTTATTTGCTGTTATTAGCTTATTTAAATGGTTAAACTAAAGTTAATCTATTAAATGTAAGTGACCTACGCTTAGATTAATAATTTGAGCAGTTGAATTGAGGTTAGGAGGCCCTAGGATAGCTAGGCCACCCTATCTTTAGAGGCCGAGGCCCATTCTCCGTTTTAAATTCATGTGATCTGCCTAAATGTTCCCTTAAAGGGGCTAAAAACCCCAAAAAATTTTTTTTACCACGTGATCTATAGCACAATACTACACTTAAATGACCGTTTAAAAAATTATATCTTGAAACTGTGATTTAACACGAATTTTTTAATTTTTTTGATCCAGAAATTGGCGAAAATTGGTGATTTGGAAAATTTCCTAAATCGGCTTTAACCTGCTTTTTTTTGGTCCACATATATACTAGAGCATAGTACCTTTGAGTATGGAACCTGCTAAGGATGGTTATATACTCAATGATAGTACCAATCTAAAATGCCCCTTTATAACATTGTGTCTTGAAACTGTGCCCAAATATACCCTCAAACACGCAAAAAAATGCATTCCAAAATCACACCCCATCTTGGTAATCAGCATATTTTGACCGAACAACTTGCCCAAATTACAAAACAAAATATAGAGAATTTACAGAAAAGGCTGTCGAGTACATCAATAATGGCCAATATTTTTTTGGATCAAAATCCTCTAAGGTCACGGGGCATAAAGATCGTCCCCATGTTATTTCTTATGGGAGATTTTTGCCGATGGGACCTAGCTCGAAAAATGTCATGTTTGTCAATTTTTTCGGAGGTCATGGTGGCCCCAATAATTTTTCTGTTGATTGCTTAATTCATTACTAGTTAGCCTGAATGAAATATATTTTTTGAGTTTAGCGGTTAAATACCCCTTTAAAAGCTAATAATTTTCAATTTATCTAAAATGGTGAGGACTTACATCATCCCCCCCCCCCAAAAAAAAAAAATCGGGAAGAAAACGTCATCTCAATAGATAGTTTTGGAAGTTTGTGTGGCTCGTTGGTCTTGTGGTTAGCGTATCTGCTTCCAATGCAGAAGGTCCAGGGTTCGATTCCCGCTAAAGTCAGAAGTTTTTTAACTTCTGATTTGGACTTAAGTCCATCAGTTCTTGCCTTAGGAGTTTGTAAACGGTGACTTTGGAGCCGTCCTAGCAACGAAGCACATAATAAATTTCAGAGTTGTTCTGAATCGGCCTTGTTGATTCTGGCGTTGATTCGCGGGTGTTCGCACTGTCTATACCACTGATTGCTATAGTTTCTATTAAAAATATCGATCTTTGGTTGGATATCGCTCACTCGTCGATTGCGTCGGGGCCTGCAGGGCTAGCTTGGTCGCTTTGATTTAAAGTCCCCCACTGAAAATCAGTTAACGGAGTGGGTAGATTCTAAATAAAATTTATTTATTTATTATTATTTTATTATTTAAGGGAATGTCGTTATAGGCTACGTAGGCCTACCGTTAATTGTAATAAATAATTGAAAGTTAAGGTTTTAGTTAGGTTTTTCAAATTTTAAAACTGTTTGACCTAGGGTATTATGAAACAAGTACCCTAGGCCTAAGTAGGCCTATCCTCTAGCTGCTTATTTTTTTTTTCAAAGGTGGCATGTCTATGCATGTGAAACATGCGTGGTTTGATGTATTTTATCAATGAGTTTTTTTAAATAGGCTAGTTGCCTAAATAAAGTCTGAAAAATCTGAAAAGAATTACACATTTTATTTTAGCCTTGCTGTGTCCTACAATAGCCTCAAACATGTTATCTGGTCCATATTAATAGAATTAGAGTGCTGTTCTGACTTAGCCCCTCATGTGTCCCGTTTTTGCCCCATTGGCAGGGCCTGTTGATTTGAGTAAAGCTATCAAAACTAAATAAGGTAAAAAAAAAAAAAATTGTTTAAATAAGCTTAAACTTGCTTGATGAAGCAAAAGTGTTGAAAATTGTCCTGTTTAAATCACCGTATGCTTGATTTAAGCAATTTTTGCTGCAATTATCTTCAAATGGTTAGATAAAAGGTATTTAATAGTTTTTTTACTTGTAGGGCATGCGTAATATTAGCACTTCCTATTGATATTGAACAAAAATTTCATCAAACGAGAATTGGTTCAGTACTTATTTGTGCCATATCCACTTGTTAGTACATGAAAATCGGATAGACACAAATAAGCACCAAGATATGGTGTCGTCTGATGGAGGTGGCACAAACTGACATTGCTAAAACACTGTTTAAGCTGAAATATTTTACCATTTTATTTTTTATTAGCAACAATGAGCACTTACAATTACTCTAAAACATCTAACTCCAAAAAAACTAAAAGTGGATATGACACAAATAAGTACTAGGGTGACGTTATGTGCCTTTCGTGATGGAGTATTGCGGTAAATTGTATTCTACTAAGTAATAGCAAACAAGTATATTGCACCTACCTTTTACGCCCTGGTACGCTTCAGAGGGCGTCGGGGGCGTCGCGACGCCCTATAACGTTGATAAAGATGCTTGATGATTATCTCGTGCACCTCTCGTGATTGAGAATTGCGGTGAACTGTATTCTATTAAGTAATAGCATACTACAAGGTTTTTGCACCCACCTTGCTGGTCTTTGTGTGCTGCAAAGGGTGTTGAGAGCGTTGTAGTGAGTTAATGTTGTTTTAGGGCACTCAACAGTAGAGTTATCAGTGCCCATGTCAATTGTATTGGAATCTTCCAAATTTTCATTTTCCATTGTGGATTACCACCATGTTTTAGGCAAGGCGCCTAGGTTGCCCAAAATCACGATAGCGCAAAACACGAAATATTCTCTGGACCAGTCACTTTATAATTTATATGAAGTCGTAAGACTCAAGACAGGTGTTCAATCAATGACGCAGGTCATGCAGTTTGTGTTTTAGTGGAAACAGAATGTGTAATTTTAGAAACAACATAAGTCCAAAAAGTAAGTTCTGAGATAATCAAATAAAACCTTCTAGATTCTCTTAACATGTCATAAATGAATATTTTCTTTTCCCTGATCATTAGTATGTACTAAACAATTATAAAAAATTAAAAAAATTGGGGAAGAATTTATATTCACCTGTATATTTTCATTTAAAAACTAAAAAATTATGTTGTTTCTAAAATTATATTTTTTTTTTTTTGAAAATGAAGGTGATTTGTCAGGTAGTTAATGAATAACACAATGGCTATTATCTAAAAACTTTTTTTTAATTATATGGTATGTTTGGCACAAGTTAGAAATGGTTTAAATTAAATTTAAAAATTTTTTAAATGCAAAAGTTAGGTTGTTTCTAAAATTATAATTAAATTTTTGGGAAATGAGGGTGATTTGTCAGGTATTTAATGAATATCAAAATGCTTATTACAAAAAAAAACTTTTTTATTTATAAGGCATATATTGCACAAGTTGGTAATGGTTTGTTCTAGTTTTTGAGTAATAGGCCTAATATGCCGTTGATTCAATCAAGATCGTTGTCCCGTTCAATTAATTAAGTGCACAGCTGATGACACAAGTCAACACTGCTTTTGAAATTGGTTACACAATGCATACACCGCCTTTAAAAATGACTGACATGAAAATATTTGAACAGTAATTTTAGAAACTACATAAGTCCATTGACTTATGTTGTTTCTAAAATTACTTTTCAAAAATGAACTATTTGAGACCCCATCGAAAAATGATGGTGAATGAAAATTATGTTGTTTCTATACAGAACTGTCCGTAAGGTCGATCTAAATATGAAAAAAAATAAAACCGGAAATCGAAAAAATGGACTTATGTTGTTTCTAAAATTACACATTCCTATCGCAAATTAAAACCGATTTCAATTTCGTTACTAGGCAGTATGTCTTTGTGTCAGTCTGTGTAGTTTTTTATTGTTGCAAGAATGGTATTGGAGCAAGCTCTCTTTATTCCCTTAAATTTGAACAATGTTGCCAGTAACTGTTAAAGCGATGTTGATGTTACAAACGTTTTTATTTATTTGTTTTAATTCAAATTAAATTGTATAGCCTAATAAAATAACTTATAATAATCTTTGTATTGGAGATTGTTAAGCATTATGTATATGTCGTTTATTAGATAAGAAGAAGGCTTTCAATAAGTTACCAATTTTATTTGTCTTGTTCACATGCGTAATGGCTGCCGAGAAATGTATAAATGTAGTTCAAACCTAGCTGACACTGACTATAGTGCCCCGTTATCGTCAAATATTTAACCGACGCCGCACTTTTAAACATTATAACTAAGGTAAGCTTATTATAAATTGCGTTGATTTTAGTTAAATCTCTTATCTCATACAATACTAGCTTACCATAAGATAAACAATGGCACTAGGTTTTAGTAGGGAAATAAAGTTCAGCTGTGTCTTCTTTGTCAATTACCTCTCGCCGCCTCTCGTCAATTCTCCAGTAACAAGAGCCGCATGGAAAATTAATCATCATCATTCACGATCGTTGTTCTTACGAAGAACCATTTTATGTAAAATTATCTGCACTCATTGGTTTGCAATCTTGCCATACTCTTGGGGATAAGAAAGTAAGTTGGTTTTGGAGATGCTACGATAGAACTACTATTCGGCTTGTACTAGACGTGCAAAAACTCGATTTGAGAATAAAATACATTAATAACTTATACCTTGGTAATGTAGGCTAATACTAACTTAAAAGATATTATAAAATAAAAATAATATTTTTCTTTACAATGATGCCATATTAGCCCTAATATTTTATGTTATTTATTATTTATAAAGTTGTTGGATGAGCGAAGCGAAGACTTCAATTTCACCGACCCCCAACAAAATTTAGCTCGGGTGTTTTTTTGTTTTTTGTTTTTTGTTTTTTTTTGTTTGTTTTTCCGTCTGTTTGTTCGCTCTCTACCGGGCAAACGGCATATGCGATCTTGATGAAAATTTGACACGACCTTCGTTTTCTCTGAACTTAGACTTGCTACATTTTTGGGTACAATCGAAGAAATATTTCTCATGAATATCGTACTTTTACGATTTTTTTCGATTTTTAGTGCGATATTTTCGTGCCATTTGGGCCAATTCTGACCAAACGGGTGGGGCTACAACGTTCATATTTCACATGGACATTAAGGTAATGGTGATGTATTGCTTTCTAAAAGAAAAAGTTGAAAAAGTTAGCCAGAATCGAGAGAAATAAAGCTTCCTAGTTATTGAAAACTTGTTAATGACGTCGCGACGATCCCGATGTCCTCTGCATTTGTCCTGATAGGTATAGGTGTAAAATATGTGTAGTGTATCACAAAATAGAGAAGAGTTTACCGCGCAACTATCTGACGAAATGTGCGCGAGATAAAAATCAAGGAACTTTATCAACGTTATAATATAACGTCGCGACGCCCCCGACGCCCTCTGAAGCGTACCAGAACCTGCAAGGTGGGTG
Organism: Sweltsa coloradensis; assembly: GCA_024449915.1. NCBI lineage: Eukaryota > Metazoa > Arthropoda > Insecta > Plecoptera > Chloroperlidae > Sweltsa > Sweltsa coloradensis. The sequence goes on from JAMZAV010001310.1 coordinate 73,008, forward strand.
CAAAAACCTTGTATGCTATTACTTAATAGAATACAGTTTACCGCAATACTCGTTCACGAAAGGTGCACAAAATAAAGAAATGAAGCATCTTTATCAACGTTATAAGGCGTCGCGACGCCCCCGACGCCCTCTGAAACGTACTAGGACCTGCAAGGTTGGTGCAAAAACCTTGTATGCTATAAGGGTACTTAATAGGATACAGTTTACCGCAATACTCTATCACGAAAGGTGCACGAGATAACAAAATTAAACGTCTTTATCAACGTTAAATTTCGTCGCGACGCTCTCGATGCCTCTGAAGCGGACCAGGACCTGTAAGGAAAGTGCAAAAAACTTGTATGCTATTACTTAATACAGTTTACCGCAATAATCTTATCACAAAAGGTACACGAGATAAAAAATCATCCCTCTTAAAAATCGTTATAGGGCGTCGCGACGATTCAGGCGCCCTCTGCAGCATGGACCTGCATGGATTGTGCAAAAAAACTAGTATCCTACTACCTAATAGAATATAACTTTCTTAATGCCCCACAACCCACTCTGCCAACATGGCAAAACGCGTTTTTCTTCCCTGGAAGTACAATCATACATTTGAGGATTTCAGACCCGGTATTGTTAAACGAGGGAGCGGAGCGACCGAGTGTCTCCATTCAACTCGAACGGCTCTCATTCTGTGATTCTGTCTGTCTGTCTGTCTGTACGTCGAAAATCAGCCGAACCGCTGAACAGATTGGGCTGAAATTTTAAACAGACATCCGGTACAAGTTTATTGAGAACTGCTAACAAAATCAGCTAGATCCATTGCGATTTAATCCCACAATAAATAAAAATGTGATTTTTTAAATATCGAAAGCATTTGTTTAGTAGCAGCTAGCGGGACGACAATCACGTGGCTTGCATGGCCTATTGGTAAGCATGTAGCCTACCGCACGGAGGGTTGGGGTTCGATACCCGTTAGGTCGAACTTTTTATATTTTTACACACACATATAATTTTTGAGGGGTGTTAAATGGGAAATAAAAATTAGATGATTTTGTTTTATCTTGGAAATTTGTTAATGTTTCACGCTAATACGTTTTGAACATGATTCGCATTTTAAATGTTCAATTAAAATAACTAGGGAAACGCCAAAGTCGTTGTTAAACGAGTGAGTGAGCCATATGTTAAGTACCCGGTATTCCTCATACTGGGATAGATCCAGCCTTGGGTATAAGGAAGGAAAGGGGAAAGTTCCCGGGTATTCAACACTTGGCTCACTCCCTCGTTTAACAACGACTTTGGCGTTTCCCTAGTTAAACGAGGGAGCGGAGCGACCGAGTGTCTCCATTCAACTCGAATGGCTCTCATTCTGTGATTCTGTCTGTCTGTCTGTACGTCGAAAATCAGCCGAACCGCTGAACAGATTGGGCTGAAATTTTAAACAGACATCCGGTACGAAATTATTGAGAACTGCTAACAAAATCAGCTAGATCCATTGCGATTTAATCCTACAATAAATAAAAATGTGATTTTTAAAATATCGATGGCATTTTTTTAGTAGCAGCTAGCGGGACCAAATCTACGTGGCTTGCATGGCCTATCGGTTAGCATTTAGCCTACCGCATGGAGGGTTGAGGTTCGATACCCGTTAGCTCGAACTTTTTTATATTTTTACACCCACATATTATTTTTGAGGGGTGTTAAATGGGAAATAAAACTTAGGTGATTTTGTTTTATCTTGGAAATTTGTTAATGTTTCACGCTAATACATTTTGAACACGATTCGCATTTCAAATGTTCAATTTAAATAACTAGGGAAACGCCAAAGTCGTTGTTTAACGAGTGATTGAGCCATGTGTTGAGTACCCGGTATCATTCCTCATACTGGGCTAGATCCTTACGTATAGGGGAGGAAAGGGGATGTTCCCGGGTACTCAACACTTGGCTCACTCACTCACTCGTTTAACAACGACTTTGGCGTTTCCCTAGTATATTTAAGCAAGAACATATGTTCGTTCATTGCATAATTAAACAAGGGAGCGGAGCGACCGAGTGTCTCCATTCAACTCAAACGGCTCTCATTCTGTGATTCTGTCTGTCTGTACGTCGAAAATCAGCCGAACCGCTGAACAGATTGGACTGAAATTTTAAACAGACATCCGGTACGAAATTATTGAGAACTGCTAACAAAATCAGCTAGATCCATTGCGATTTAATCCTACAATAAATAAAAACGTGATTTTTAAATATCGATACCATTTGTTAAGTAGCAGCTAGCGGGACCATATCTACGTGGCTTGCATGGCCTATTGGTAAGCATTTAGCCTACCGCACGGAGGGTTGAGGTTCGATACCCGCAAGTTCGAACTTTTTTATATTTTTACACCCACATATTATTTTTGAGGGGTGTTAAATGGGAAATAAAACTTAGGTGATTTTGTTTTATATTGGAAATTTGTTAATGTTTCACGTTAATACGTTTTGAACACGATTCGCATTTCAAATGTTCAATTTAAATAACTAGGGAAACGCCAAAGTCGTTGTTAAACGAGTGAGTGAGCCATGTGTTAAGTACCCGGTATCATTCCTCATACTGGGCTAGATCCAGCCTTAGTAGTCCGTGGAACAAGCTGCTAAAACTATAGGAACATTTCAAATCCGGAAACCAGCACCAAAATTTAGGAGCAGGTAAAAGACATATTTTAGAATGTTATTTTCACGGGGGACACGCATGGTAGTAAATAAGTCACCTGTCATGGCGTCCACAAGATGGCCGCCAAAATAATTCTTAAAATTGCTGTAACTCGAGAAGTAATCATCAGATTTAGATAAACTTGGTTTTGTTTTATTCGGTTTTTAATGCTCTACAAAAATGTCATAGAAATTTTACCGTAAATACAATAGTTTTAATTATATTTATATATTATTACAATGTATTGCAATTATAGCACTTTTTGGTGTATATATAATTATTTATACGTAGAATTACTAGATTGTCATAAAATTTTCAGACTATACTAAAATAACGCCAATAAATCCAAAATTTAAAGTCCCGAAACGAAATTCCTGTAACGTTTTGATTAATTAATTAATTAAATTAAGCATTAATTAAATACCAATTAAAAGTTTCTAATTCACGTACTTAAGTCACGTAGTACATCACACAAGAACAATTTGACCACAATGAACCAAAATATATTACATCCAAAAATTAATTCCAATCACTTTCCTATTAATTCAATTAATTTAATTAATTAAAAATAATGACATTAATCTCAATAAATTTTGTAAAATTAACACAATGTGGTCGACCTTGAATATTTTAAAGCTTGTTTTAAGGCGAATAAATCTAATGAAAAAAATAATTAATTTAATTAATTAATCACTGAATTAATTACATTTTAGTTAAATTATCCCAGTTTTGACATATGTATTGTTATGTATACCTAAAAATCGAGCGATCGTCATAAAAATATACTTCTTTACTGACATAATCCCAATGAATCCGAATTGTCATGTCCCGGAACAAAATTCCAATAACTTACCGATTAATTAAGAAATCAAGTGAAGAATTACTTATATCTCAATAATTGTTGTTGTCACTCAATTAACACATACAAAATGCCAACCGAAGTATCAAAAATAAACAATGCGAGTATAATTTTAAAAATTTATAGTCCCAAAATTAAGTTCATGCTACTTTCCCGTTAATTGAATTAATAAATGAATTAAATTAATAAATAAAATCACCATGTGCTGTGTAAAATTAACACAGCCACACTGGGAACCATTTGCACGCTTATTTTACAGGAAAATAATTTTGTGAGAAATTCAATTAACAGAAAAGTAGCATTAACTTAATTTTGGGACTATTAATTTTTAAAATTACACTTGCATTGTTTATATTTGATACTTCTGTTGGCATTTTGTATGTGTTAATTGAGTGACAACAACAATTATTGAGATATAAGTAATTCTTCACTTGATTTCTTAATCAATCGGTAAGTTATAGGAATTTTGTTCCGGGACATGACAATTCGGATTCATTGGGATTATGTCAGGAAAGTAGTATATTTTTATGACGATCGCTCGAGTTTTAGGTATACATAACAATACATATGTCAAAAGTGGGATAATTTAACTAAAATGTAATTAATTTGGTGATTAATTAATTTAATTAATTAATTTTTTCATTACATTTATTGCCTTAAAACAGCTTTAAATGATTCCAAGGTCGACCACATTGTGTTAATCTTACAAAATTAATTGAGATTATTGTCATTATTTTTAATTAATTGAATTAATTGAATTAATAGGAAAGTGATTGGAATTTATTTTTGGAAATAATATTTTTTTGGTTCACTGTGGTCATATTGTTCTTGTGTGATACACTACGTGACTTTGGCAAGTGAATAAGAAACTTTTAATTGGGATTTAATTAATGCTTAATTCAATTAATTAATTAATAAAAAAGTTACAGGAATTTCGATTCAAGACTTTAAATTTTGGGTTTATTAGCGTTATTTTAGTATAGTCTGAAAATTTTATGACAATCTAGTGAATTCTACGTATAAATAATTATATATACACCAAAAAGTGCTATAATTGCAATACATTGTAATAATATATAAATATAATTAAAACTATTGTATTGACGGTAAAATTTCTGATGGACATTTTTGTAGAGCATTAAAAACCGAATAAAACAAAACCAAGTTTATCCAAATCTGATGATTACTTCTCGAGTTACAGCAATTTTAAGAATTATTTTGGCGGCCATCTTGTGGACGCCATGACAGGTGACTTATTTGCTACCATGCGTGTCCCCCGTGAAAAAAACATTCTAAAATACGTCTTTTACCTGCTCCTAAATGTTGGTGCTGGTTTCCGGATTTGAAATGTTTTTACGCTTGTTCCACGGACTATAGGTATAGGGGGAGGAAAGGGGATGTTCCCGGGTACTCAACATTAGGCTCACTCACTCACTCGTTTAACAACGACTTTGGCGTTTCCCTAGTTCTAAGTTAAGTTATGAATTAAAAGCCGTACACTGAATGAAACTTACTCATTCCAACTTTTTTTAAATGTACATATAAAGTAATTAAACGAGGGAGCGGAGCGACTGAGTGTCTCCATTCAACTCAAACGGCGCTCATTCTGTCTGTCTGTCTGTCTGTCTGTCTGTACGTCGAAAATCAGCCGAACCGCTGAACAGATTGCGCTGAAATTTTAAACAGACATCCGGTACCAGTTTACTGAGAACTGGTAACAAAATCAGCTAGATCCACTATAAATAAAAATGTTTTAAATTTTAAATATCGATAGCCTTTGTTTAGTAGCAGCTAGCGGGACGAGTTGTACCTTGTTGGTACTAGGAAAACGCCAAAGTCGTTGTTAAACGAGTGAGTGAGCCATGTGTATAGTACCCGGTATCATTCCCCATACTGGGATAGATCGTGCCTTAGGTATATGGGAGAAAAGGCGATGTTCCCAGGTACTCAACACTTGGCTCACTCACTCGTTTAACATCGACTTTGGCGTTTTCCTAGTTTAAATTGAACATTCAAAATGCGAATCGTGTTCAAAACGTATTAGAGTGAAACGTTAACAAATTTCCAAGATAAAACAAAATCACCTAATTTTTATTTCCCATTTCACATCCCTCAAAAATAATATGAAGGTGTAAAAAAATAAAAAAGTTCAAAACTAACGGGTATCGAACCCCAACCCTCCGTGCGGTAGGCTCTATGCTTACCACTATGCCATGGCAGACACGTAGAGTTCGTCCCGCTAGCTGCTACTAAACAATGGTAAATCGCAATGGATCTAGCTGATTTTGTTAACAGTTCACAGTAAACTCGTGCCGGATGTCTGTTTAAAATTTCAGCGCAATCTGTTCAGCGGTTCGGCTGATTTTCGACGTACAGACAGACAGAATCACAGAATGAGAGCCGTTTGAGTTGAATGGAGACACTCAGTCGCTCCGCTCCCTCGTTTAATAAGCCATAAGCATGTGGGTTCTTGGAGAAATGCGGTGTCTTACCTTAAAATCAATGCTTTTTTCATATTTCTTGAGCATGCGATATACTTGTGTTTCATATGCAGATGTAGGATTTTTCTTCACAACTTGAAACAGTGATTCATTTTTTAGTATTGAGCTGATTTGTCCACATAATTAGTTTTATCCATGATGACGGTAGCTTTTCCTTTATCTGCCGGCAATATAATAATTGTTTCATCCTTCTTCAGGTCTTGAGGAATATTAATTTCATTATACGTCAAATTGGTTTTTGGTTTTTTACCATATCGCATCAAAGAGTTGTTTATACTTGCTCTTACTTCAAGTTTTAGGACTCGAGACGATACATTCACAACTGTCTTCAACACATCTTTAGAAATATTTTTCACGATATAATCAGTTTTAGGTGAGTTCAATCTACATTTTTCTTATTAAATTTTGACAAATTTTAACATTTGCTTGTTCTTAACATTAACAAACTCCGAATCAAATCTGCGTTGAATAGATAGAATAGGGAATATTCCACTTCCGTCAAATACTGTACAAATTGATTTTTTAGATGAAGTGTTTCGTTCCGATTACAAATATGTACTTTGTTTTTCCGTGAAATAATAAAACAATAATTTATAGCCGTTTTATAAACAGCATTTTTTAAATATTTTAAGAGCGGCAAAAACGGCTATGACGTCAGAACTGTGTTGAACAAACGCCGTCTGGATACACATACATACATACATCCAGACGGCGGTGTTTTAAATATAGCGGCGTTAGCGTAGCCTACAGTAATGTAAACAGATGGCGGACATTTTACATTTAACGCCTAGCCAGAAAACGAGAAAAGTTGACATTGCAATCAAAAACAAAACTGAAACAGGCCTAGGTCTAGGCCTAGGCGTAGAAAATTATTTATAATACAACAGTCTAGGCCAATCGTTCCTGTAGGATATAGGCCTTCGTATGTGAATACTAAAATTACTCACTTGACAAGCCCTTGGCTTAGCTTGCCAACCCTAGGCCTGCACGTCCATGTTCTGACACACATCCCGCACAAAAACCTTACTGTGATGACTAATTAAAGCCTATTGTAGATAAAGAATAGCATGATCGTCCTAGGCTGTGCAAAAATTCAAGATAAAATGCTCGTAATTCTTTATCACAATGATCTCGCGAAATCTAATGTCACATATGAAAAAAGAAAAACAAAAGACGGTGAAAATGTACATCGTTTAAGTGGCTGTGTGTTGTTGAGCGGATGGGCGAGCACCGCCGTCTGTATGCAAATATGTACAAATATACGTACATTTAGTTTCTAATTGGCCTTGACTCAACACAGTTATGACGTAGTACCGTCCAAAGATGGCGCACGCTCGTTTTTGGCGCGCAAACTGGGGGTTCAATTTACTTCTTGTTTAAATTACACAAAATAATTTTTTTTTTAAATAAAAAAAGTGCAGTGACTATTAAGACATATATAAGAATTAAAATAAAAAATAAAATAGTAAGTGAAATATTCCCTATTCTATTTCCCATGCGTGTGTCTTCAATCGATGATAATACGTAGATAATATAGTCCATATCTTTGTGTAAAACCCTTATCTTGTGTCTTAAAAATCCTTTTTGATTTTTCATCAGTCAAAAAGAGATGATGAACTGGCTTTTATTCGAAAAACAAAAATTGTTCTTTAGCCTGAACCCTTGAGGGATCAATTTATGTTATTTACATTTGCATAAAAATGTAAGATGATTCATATGTCTGGCTATAATACCTGACAAATATTCCAATCTCCTACTTAACCTAAAACTGATAATATCGTGAATAATATTTCTAAAGATGTGTTGAAGACAGTTGTGAATGTATCGTCTCGAGTCCTAAAACCTGAAGAAGAATTGTTTCTTTCAAAAGGCTTAGGTTTTTCAATAACACCCAAAATTGTTGACCAATTTGATATTGTGTCTATAGTCGAACCTATAGTCTAAAGATGAAGTAAGAGCAAGTATAAAAAACTCTTTAATGCGATATGGTAAAAAACCAAAAACCAATTTGAAGTTTAATGAAATTAAAATTCTTCAAGACCTGAAGAAGGATGAAACAATTATTATATTTAAAAAAAGGTGTGAAAAGGGTCATTTCGCCGCGTCGCGTGTTTACACGAAATGACCCTTTTCACACATATTTTAATATATTCGCCGGCAGATAAAGAAAAAGCTACCGTCATCATGGATAAAACTAATTATGTGGACAAATCAGCTCAATACTAAAAAATGAATCACTGTATCAAGTTGTGAAGAAAAATCCTACATCTGCATATGAAACACAAGTATATAGGTGGCGGGATATAGGTCCGCCAGATATGGTAGAGGAGTAAATCTGCGCCCCCCTTTCGCCCGCACCGTGCAGTACCAAAACGGGTTCTTCTGTCGTGCTGTCGCACTATACAATGCACTCGAACCCAAGACCAGAGATTGCAGAGAATATAACTTATTTCAAAAGCAAGTCAATTCTTACCTCAAAGAGAGTCAAGCAGTCTGATGTACAGACACTCACACGCACACATATCCCTCACACGCACACACCCACACCCAAACCCACACTAAGTCAACACACACACACACACACATACAACACACACACGCACACCGACAACCACACTAAGTCAACACACACAGACAGTCACATACATTCACAATGTATAGGCTAGTGTAAATTACCATCAATCATCCAAATCTCATCAATTACAATAAGTGCATCCATCACTGTAGAATATCATTCATAGTTATTTAGTTGTATCATTTGTGTATCATAATAGACATATATATATATATATAAGTAAATGGTAGTGAGACACATATTATTATGTGGTATGGGGCATGCTCTAATTCTCACTACCATCAATTGCTTGACTGGTATATATTGTTTTGTGTAATGTGTATTATGTCATGACAATTGAAAATAAATAACAATAATAATAATAATAATAATAATAATAATAATAATAATAATAATAATAATAATAATAATAATAATAATAATAATAATAATAATAATAATAATAATAATATCACATGCTCAAGAAATATGAAAAAAAACATTGATTTTAAGGTAAGACACCGCATTTCTCCAAGACCCCACATGCTTATGGCTTGCCGAAGATACATAAGGAGGGCTTACCATTAAGGCCAATATTGTGAGTTCAATGAGATCACCTTTTAGTCTTTTATCTAAATTTCTTTTAAATATGTTAAAACCTCCTAGTCATAACATTAAATCAGCTGTCTTTAATTCAAATGAGCTTGTTGATCAATTGAGAGAAGTTCCAGTTAGTGACAAGTCTAGATTGTTGAGTTTTGATGTTGTAAATTTGTTTCCTAGTGTACCTGTCAAGGAGGTTCTTTCAATTGTAAAAAACAAATTACTAACTAATAATTCACTACAGTCTAGAACTTCTCTACCTGTAGATGCAATAATGGAGCTTTTGCATTTAATTGTCACGACTTGTTACTTTGAATTGGACAAAGTCGTTTATCATCAACTAGACGGTTTAGATATGGGCAGTTGTTTGTCACCTTTACTTGCTGATATATACATGGATTCTCTTGAAACATAAGATCTCGCACAGTCATCGCTTAAATCAGATTTGTGGTTGAGATATGTAGACGACATAATCTGTATTCATTGTGAAGAACAAGATAAGGTGGATAAGTTATTGTCAGATCTTATTTCCTACCATCCCAAGATGAAGTTTGTTTGAAGAGGAGAAGGATGGGGGTCTACCATTTTTAGATGTATTCATCAAGAATGATTTAATTCGTTTTCTACATATTCTGTGTATAGGAAACCAACCCACACCGATCAATATTTGAATGCTAATTCAAATCATCCTTCACATGTTAAAGAAGGTATGGTTAAATGTTTGGTTTCTCGTGCCCAACTAATCTGTTCAACTCCCACAAGCCTAAACATTGAACTAAAAAAAAATAGGTGCTATGAAGAATAACGGATACTCAAATGACTGGCTAAAAAAGACTATTTATCCACAAGATATCAAATCTGACATGAGTAAAGATATTGAGGTGGTTAAACCTAGGATTTATAAAACGGTCTGCATTGGGTACTATCCGAATCTTTCAGAAAAGATCAAACGCATTTTAGCTCCGTATGGCATAAGAGTTGTTTTTAGTTCGTCTAGTACGTTGCGCAGCATACTCACCAAGAAAAAAACTAGGGATGAGGTTCAGTCATCTAAGGGTGTTATTTATTCTATACCTTGTGAATGTGATGCAAGATTCATTGGGGAAACCAAGACACCTTTGATGGTAAGAATAAAAGAACACAAGAACAATGTGAAACAACATAAGATTGACACAAACTCGCAGAACATGTTTATGAAAATCATCATCATATTAATTGGGAAGACGCTTCAATCCTTGCACATGAGTCTAATGCCACAACACGGAAAATCAAGGAAGCTGGTTTGATTTCGTGTGTGGCCAATACAATCAGTGTGCCGAGTGTTAATTATCCAGCCATTTGGAAGAGATTCTGTCCATCAATTTCATCACTAGATCAATAGTTTAAATTCATACACCAACTGTCCAACATGTCAATTTAATGTTCTGTTTTTTTTTATTCATAAAAAACTTTTTTGTTAATAATTTGGTAAAAATACACAGTTATATTTATAATTTTTTGTGAAATGTTTTTTGTCTTGTTTGTTGTGGTTTTTTAGTTGTATTGTTTGATAAAGACTGCTGAAAAGTAGTCGAAATATCACATTTTTTAAATAAAAATCAGTATTAACAGTGAAAAGTCTAATGATTTATATGTGTTAGAGCCACACATGTTATATATATTCTCTTTTAGGGGGTTAAAAACAATTTTAAAATCAGGGTGATATTTGACTCCACCATACCAGTTACGTATATGAAATAAAATAAGGATACCAGTCAAAGATGCGCTTGGAAAGGAAGGCCCTCTCTACATCATCCCACTGACGTATTGTGCTCTCTTTCTCTGCAGCCCGCGCGTCAAGCGATGCGCCAACCTCATGGACGACGGCTGCATGAACGGGCAACTCCCGGGGTCGGGGGGAGACGGTGACTACTTTGGAGGTGGTTCGAGTCCCGGAAAGCGGTCCGTTTATCTGGGGACGTTGCTGAGACTTCACTGCGCTGAGGGTGACGTGGGCGCCTGCAGACTATTGGCGTTGTGAGGATTCAGTGTTCATGCAAAGTAAGGTCGTTTGAACTACTTGTTTTCTGGTGAATTCATGTATATGCTTGGTATTTCGTCCGATAGAAGTAGCACATGCGTGACGTGCGAATCTCTGACTCGAGAGGTTACGGCTGATAGTCGCCACCGGCAATCCTGACCAAGGTTCTCTATAATCAGTATTGATAATCCAAGGGATTGATTCTCCCTGAGCCCTTGGACATTCCTTGCACAATTTCCCCGACTCAAAATATCTAGTTACTGGACTAGTGAGCGCAGCGTACGAAGTCTCTTTGGAAAGTTTTGCGCCACTTCGTTGTGTTAATGTCTGTTTGTCTGTCTATCTGTCTGTAAATATGTCCGTCTGTATATTCGACGCGTTGGGGTCAAACTACTGTTCCGATTTTGACGAAATTTCACACTAATGTCTAGGTCCATCAGATTGAGAGCTGTAACATGGAAGGCGAAATAAGGCAGGAATCCACCCTAAAATTTTTGAAAATGTAATTCATTTATTTGATTTGCCTATTAATCATTGAGTGTTATCTACATAATTATATAAGCTATAAAAGAAATGGTATCGTGCCTATATAATGAAAACTTCTCGAACAATCCACCATACCATCCGTGTCAGATGGGAATGTATTTGTGATAATTTTAAAATGCGCGCTCAAAATATCGTGCTAAATAAACTGACAATGAACAAAGTCATTCAAACGCACAGTCGTTGACCATTCTCGTCGTACCATCAAGCGTCTTACATTTTTTCTGTAACCACTACTACCAGTGGTGGGTTTGGGTTTGAGGTGAGTGGTAGCCGGTGGGTATGGGCGTCAGTAATTGGGGGCCATGTTGGGGCAGGAGTCCCCCTTGGCTTGTCTTCGAAGATCCTTTGCCAAGCATTTAACATTTGATAGTCCTATTTTCTTTCGTTCTTCTTGAGCCAACATTTTTGTCAAAAATGAAATGCATGAATTAGCTTTATACTCAAGCAAGACCCAACCCCATTCGAGCTCAAGGCTTAAGGACGAGACTTTCGACACCAGTAGCACCCACCCCACCCCACAGGAGCAAAGTAGCGGCCGCTCCAGTAGCCTAGGGGCGGGGGGCAATGAATAAATTATCGAGGAAAAAATATGACGGATAGGATAAAAGCCTATCCAACTATTGGTGTATCCGATGACATATAGAAATGTACAGGTAAATCAACTCCACTCTATTTTTTTTTGCATATATTATTTTAGAATAGTTAAATTGTGGATTTGAATATTCGTTGCATTTTTAAATTTGAGAGAAACAAGTGTGAAGGGTACACACGTCGCCTAAATATTTAACATGCTTTGCTTTTGTCGCTGCACAAAAACAACATTATTTTTTCTAAAACGCACCAAATGCACAATGAAAAACATGATTAAACAAAACAAAATACGGCGCTATTGTGTAAGGCTATATCCCTCAAACCCCCTAGATTTTCCGCAAAGATACAAGGTGGAATTTTTGCCCCACACCCCCGGACAAGATTCTTGCGGATGCCCTTGGCCGAAAACGTGTTTTGGGCCACCTAATTTGTGGAACAATAGCAAAAGAATTATCGCCATTAAGTGGGTGGGTGGGAGTACTACTACAAAGTTGGCCCCGAGGGTTTTCAGCTTTTTTGCAATTAAAAAACTCTTTCCCAAATAAGCTGGGCACTTTTTAGCAGTGTCTTATACCACAGTTTTACAATCAAATTCAAGGTCTGCCGAATTAGACCTGTCTTGATCTAGTTTACTGTATTTTGATAGTGTCCTTTGCTTGAAGAACTCGCTAAGGCTTTATAGGTCTATTCAGATCCCGAAAGCACACTGGCGCGGCCCTGTTGGCGGAACGTAGAACCCTAGCAGTAGTGATCACTCAGGTAGACACAGCGGCAAATATAACTTGGATGAACGTGTAGATGTAACTAAAAAGTTGAGTTTTCCGCGTGATACGTGTTGCTTACGGATGTTGAACGTTAGAAATAAAAGAAATAAATATTTGTGCTATGTCGTCCGTCTGTTTTGGTGAATTGTCGTGGAGCTCAAAGCCTCTCCCCTGTTAATCTTTAGTGCCTGGTGTGAAGCACCTATAATTAAAAATCAGATGTGTGCCAGAGTTGGGCGATGGACAGCGTCCTTATACTGCATGATGATCGGTGACACGTACCATTGATTTCGGTCAAATACCGCCGGAATTTGGGAATGGCAACAAACCTCTAGGTTTTTACATTGGATGTAGTAAGTAGCACCGGTGGCAGAAAAAGTCCCACAAAAGACATGCAATGTTTTTCATCGTCATGGAATCTTAGTCGTGGGTCCAGTACACCCACTCGACGAGGCGCGGTGATGAGACGTTGACGAGCCAGCAAAAGACGTGCCTGACGACGTGGAGGAAAGAAACGAGGTCCAAGAGCTGCTATGAGGCGCGGGAATACGTCGCTTCTTCTCGGAATAATGTGGGCAAGTGCAGAAACTTGGGGATTTGATTCCGCTTCTAGAGATGCGTAAAATCGGGCAGCTTGTGCAGCAATGCATTGGTCCACGGTTTGCAGACCGAGGTCAGCGTGAACCTCCGACATTCGTGTCCAGCGAGGGAGAGAAAGGGAAACACGAAGAATCTTCTTTTGCACCACTTGTAGTCGGTTGCGGTGGGATGCTGCACATCCTCCCCAGACAGGAGAAGCGTATAACGCCGCTGAACGGATTACAGACGTGTAAAGGCGGAGCCTGGCCGTTACCGAGAGCTTTGCATTCCGCAGAAGGGGCCGTACAGGGAGACGAGTTTACCGGTTGCCTTCTGAGTTGCTGACCGAATATGTGGGCCTCACGTAAGCTTACGGTCTAAAATAATGCCTAAGCATCTATTAGTCGGTGCCCATTTTTTTTTCATTTATTGTAATCAGGTTTGGTAGTGGAGGAAATCACCGAGGCGATTAGCCCATAATTCTCCCTCGTTCCACCACCGACCGTGCGCAAGGCACTGGGTGGCGGGACTCGGCTCAGATACTAATTTCTGGGGTCCGTGAAGACCCTAGGATCGACACCTCAAACGGCGGCCGCCGCGTCCCCTTCGTAGTGGGGAGCACCTCTCTTTCCCCACCAACCCAGGCGCTGCCCTCCTGGGGTTGCCCCCAGTCAGACTTCGGCGACTAGGCTTGGATACTAGTCCAGGAATGATCCTGGTCCGACACCTCAAGCGCCTGTCGCCAGCGTGATCTTCACAGCAGCTGGTTCACTTCAGCTGCTTCGACGGCTAAGCATGATGCCGATCTATGTGAAACCCGCCCGCCTGGGTATCCCAGGCAAACGAGACTAACCCGGGAATACCCAGTCAAGTCCCATACCAGCATTATGCTCCTGATGACAAGGCTTGGATACTAGTGCCAGGGAATACCCTGGTCCGACACCTCAGGCGCCTGTCAGCCGTTAGGCCGTTTTCTAGACCATGAGAAGAGAGTACTTGAAGTCGTGTCCACATTGAGGGCCATATGCGTGAATTTGCGTACCAGGCTGAAAATTAGTATCAAGGTGTCGTTGTCCAACGCGAACTGCGATCTATAGGCGACGATTAGTTGACAGTGCCACAAAGTCATCAGCAAACATTGCCGAGGTAACACCTTCCGGCGGAGGTGGCATGTCGGCTGTGAAGACATTAAATAGGGCAGGGCTCAGCACCAAACCCTGAGGTACTCTGGCAAGGATTGGACGCAGTGAGGAGGAGAAAAAATTGTTTGATATGTAGAAAGTATGCTCAGTAAGGAAGGATTGAATAAGCAGGACAAGATAATCAGGGAACTGAAAGTGTACAAGTTTGTGAATGATTCCAACATGCTACACATGGTCAATGCCTTTGAGACGTCAAGGAATACCACCGCTGACGCACAGCCGCTGTTCCAACCATCAGTTATCTTATCAGTTATCCTCGTTAGCTGTTGAATTGTGGAATGCTATGCTCGAAATCCAAATTGTTCGTCCGGGAAAAGGTGGGTCATCTATGTGACGTTTAAAGATTGTAAAATCAAAAAATGAAAAGACTCTATCATCTTCACAGACAATGAGGCTGATAGGGCATATGTCGTAGGATCAACCGAGAATTTTCCCTTGCAGAAATTAATTACTTGCCGTTTTACCAAAGCTTTGGAAATGTTTGAAGTCACGACAGGAACATACTTGTTTATTCCCCGCGATAGTTATCACAATCAATTCTGATTAATAAGTATCGGACACTGTTTAGACTATTTTATCTGGGATACTGTTTGAGGGGTTGAGCGTCTACGTAGAATCAGACGCAATATTAAAACAACACTTTTAAAAAAAACCCCTGGAGACACCTTTTAAAAGATTTGAACATTTTGTACCTAATATTTTGACGGCCGAGTTCAGTTAATGCAATTTTGAAATGGTTTGGAAAGTAATTTACAGTTCTCGATAAGATAGTGGATTATTTGTTTAAAATATGTGATTATGGCAAGGATAGGAGAATATGTATTTATTAACCAAATATAACAAATATCAAAATATTTTTTAAAAACCATATATTTGAGATCACAATCGAACAATTCGTGAAGAATTGATCATGGGCATAGGTTTAGAGAACTTTATGAAAATATTTAAATACATAAGAATCCTAGCCCTACTTATCAGTTATCCTCGTTAGCTGTTAAATTGTGGAATGCTATGCTCGAAATCCAAATTGTTCATCCGGGAGAAGGTTGGAGTCGTCTATGTGACGTTGTAGAGTGTAGACGGACCAGGATGACACGCTCCATCATCTTGGATAACACAGACATGAGGCTGATAGGGCGATAGCTCGTAGGATCCTGAGCAGATTTTCCCGGTTTCAGAAATGTAATTACCTTGGCCGTTTTCCAAGAGCTTGGGAAATGTTGAAGTTCAAGACGAGCATTGAAAATAGCATGTGTAATGTCCGGCGATAGTTATCAATCAGTAGATCAATACTGATCAATAAGTATCGGGACACTGTTAGACTATTTTATCCTGAGGGAGTACTGTTTTGAGGAGGGTTATGAAGGTTCTACGTTAGAATCATAACGCAATGATTAAAACTAACACTTTTTAATAAAAAATACACATAGAACACTTCATAATATGATGTTAGAATCGCACACTTATTGCTTTATCCTGCAAACACTCCCATCTTACATGGTGGTCAAGATAAGAGAGAGTCAATAATTGCTAATCACACTGGATAACAATGGTGGGAGGAGAGGGGCGGCCCCTTCAATGCCTAGCCTCAGTTTAGGTTCTCATCATGTTAAAGCATAGAGGTACAGTTTTGCATCAAACATACTTGAATGCAACACACATCTCCCATCTGTTGCAACAAGGCTGGAGTACTTGTGACGTTTACTGTACTGCTTACTTGGCAGTACCGAGTTACAGTAAGATAGATTACAAATCACGTCTGGCTATGATAGCAACCAGCCAGGTGCTTCGATTTGAAATTAACAATATTTATCATGGGAACAAATGGCCCCACTAGATCTACCAATCATTGATAAGGTAAATCAATATTGATTGGAATCAATATTTATTTACCCATCAATGGTAACTGATCATGATTTGGACTGGCCAAATCCATGTCATCTACTTTGGCTGTGACTTACTATGACTAGCACTGTTGATAAGTTATGCCTAAATACTATTGATTGATAATCAATAATCGATAATTAGTGATCGGAAATCCTCACCATATTACACATGTATTGTGTTTTCTGCTCGCATTGACAATTTGTAGAGTAACTTGTGCCGTGATATGCCATCATCTCCCGGAGCCTTGTTGTGTGGAAGGTTCTTTGCAATCTGAAGCAGTTCCTTAATTGTGCAACCCGCACCATCTGGTAGAGGGAGTGGAACGTGGTGAGTTTGTGACCACTGGAGGAGGACTTGCTCCTCCACTTGTGGTGTAGAGGCTGTGGATGGGTTCAAGGTAAATGCGGCCTCCAGCAAGTCTGCCAGGACGTTCGCTTATTCCACAGAGCTGCATGCCAAGATTTGTGGTCCCTGAATCGGTGGGTTCGCCTGTAGAATACGTTGTAGGGCACAAGCCATACACGAGTTAGTTTTACCGAAGACATCAAGACCCGCTGCCGTAGCATCCCAGAGTTCAAATCGGAAGGCCGCAATGTCACGCTTGAGAGTTGTTGATGCTCTGTTGTAAGCGATCTTGTCATCGGCAGAGTGAGTGCGTTACCAGGTACGTCGTAGGCGATTTTTGAAGGTAACTGAACGGCGAAGTCCTTCTGGCAAATCATACAGGGTAATGCGGCCACGAGAAGAGGTCGGTGTCGAGGTAGCAATTGCCTCTTGGATCAGTGTAGTTAGAGAGCCTACCGCTGTATCCACGTCAACCGTAGAAGATAAAGGTGGCGGATCTTCACTTCAGGGAGACCTGCGTCAAGATGAGCGCGGAAAGCATCCCAGTCAGCCTTGTGAAAAAAAGGTCGTTGACACTGCGGGGAAAAAAGGAGTCTGTCACCTAGATAGAGGACCATAGGATTGCCTCATGGGTATGCCTCAAGGTTGTACGAGCAACGAATATTGGCCAACAACGCGATGTCAAGGACGTCTGGACGTCCCACGGCTCCACCAAGGGGAAAGTGTGTAGGGTCAACTGGACCTGCCACAATGTATGTGCTACGGTCAGCGTGGTTACGTAAGGCGTTTCCTGCTGTGTTTTTGTCAGGGAATTCCAAGACGGATGCTTAGAATGAAAGTAACCCATGAGGACCGTTGGTATGGGGGAGGCAAGTAGGATATCAATGCCCGTCACTTTAAATCTTGTAATTGGTCTCTTGAGCACTGAATTAAGTCGGAGGTGGCCACCTGGGACATGAACCTGGACACCAACCGCCTCAAGCAAGATCAAAGGCGGAATAGGTATTTGAAAATGATCGACCTGTGTACTAATAAGATTGGCAGTCCCTCCTGACTGCCGAATCCCAGGAGCTACCACTCAGTCCTCGCTATACACTTTGTGATATGCCACTTTCCAAGACAATTGAGGAGCTAACCAGGTTGCCTGTAAAAGTGCTAAATGAATATCATGCTAACGCATGTATAGTAGAAGTTCGGGTGTCATGGATTTAATCCTTCCACAAACATTCCAGGTAGGAATGTGCAATTCGGGGGGATCTAAAGACCATTGAAGCGTCCTTCCACTAGAGAGGCAATCATGGTTACTATCATAGATATAATTGGGTCCATGGTCATGGCGCCAGTGCTTTACAAATAACCAAGATCATTCCATAGGTGGCAGAACTCATAGGTCGTGATGACTCCGTCATGGATTGCGGAGGAAATCTTGCAGCCCTGGAAGGTCGCAGGTCAGTCTGGGTGGGGAGCTGTGCCATAGTCCTACCTTCTGATGGTGATGGCTGAATTGTAAGCACCGTAAGGGCCGCTGCACTGTATGAGTAGCCCGGACGAGCCTTGGCAGCTGGAAGAGGACGAGCTGTCGGACGCACACGTCGAATGGTGGGCTTCAGGTGCTGCGACGCTGCCCGTAGATATGCTGGGCACATCCTATAGGATGCAGGGTGGTCTCCACCACAGTTTACACAATAAGCGTGCACAAGGGGTGACTTCTTACAGTCGCGACCACTGTGTCCTTCAGCACACAATATGAAGCAGTCTGGGCCAACATTGCAGAATGTTTCAGTGCATTCACTAAAAGCATGCAGTAAATGGAAATATTATTACATTATTTAAACAATTACACATTGATTATCGGCCGGAAGGAAAAAATACGTTCGAATTTGACAAATCACAAAGTTTTTGTTATAATAATGTAGGTAAAGGTACCGTGCTTGCTGGGCAATATTTTTGGTTTTCCCCAAAAAATGCTACTATGAGGTTAAATGACGTTTTTCATTTGTATGCATACGAAAAATGATGTTTTTTTATCAGCTTTGGTTTTACTAATCATGTTCAACTGCCGTTTTGGCGCTAAGGACTTTCGAAACACGAGCCGAAGTATTTTTATTAATGAAATTTGATCTCGATAATAATTAATGAGAGCAACATGGTAGGGACATAAAAGTCGAAATAGGGCCAGTTTCTTGACATTCAAAAAACGCATGCAGTAAAAGAAAATAATATTACATTCTTTTAACAATTACACAGTGATCATCGGTCGGAAGGAAAAAACACGTGCGAATGTCACAAACCACAACGTGTTTCTAATGATAATGTAGGGAAAGGTACCGTGCTTGCCGAACAATATTTTTGGTTTTCCCCAAAAAATGCTACTACGAGGTACACTCGTCAAAGTGGGTATTTTTGGCCGAAATCAATGCCAGGTAATGAGTGAAAATAAACGATTAATTTTTTTCGCCCACTGGGGGTGAAAATAAATAGTTGAAACTTGTCTATTCGTATTGTCCGACTCTTGAACGATTTTTATAGTACAACATAAGTTTTCTTTTGTCCCGATTGGACCAGTTTTTTATTTGCGTTCTATGTAAACATGTTTTCACTTTAATAAATAAATAAGTACACATGTTCTTTTTATATGAGGCACAACCCCTCCACAAAATAACAAAATACCAAGTGTGTTATATAACGTCGGTAGGGGATGGTCCCGTACATGGTTGTCAGCCCTTTAGCTTTTCGTAAAATAATATTTACCATGAATTTTGGCCCCCTCAATGTGGAAGTAGACAGCAAAACGGACGTCCCGCACGGCATTCAACATTGTACCGTTACGACGGGTTCGATTTCCGGAACCCAAACTATTGTTTTTCTTATACATACATCCCTCCCGCAGAGGATGGGGCTCATTTAAAAAAAACGTTTAAATTCGAATTTTGAACATAGGGAACCTAAATTTTGAAGGCGGGAAGGAAATTGGTTCTCTCTGGTCTCAGCGCCCATAAGAATTAGCATGGTACGAAAATGTAACTCGCCGTATCTTTTGACTCTCGCAAAAGAAATCTAAACCAATAACATCACAAGATGCATAATTTTGTAAAGAAGATGATGGCATTCTACTTTGCTCGATGACGCTTCCTAAATTCAAACTATTATGAGTTTAATGGACCCATGTTTGCGCGCTGTCGCAAATGTACTCTGACTGAGCGGCAACCTAAGCGAGACGCAGCCACGTTGTGTGCAGCTGTGGCATCCTCGCATACCACGCGCCTGTCCATGGTTGCTAAATGTACTTTTCATTCAAGATTTTGTTGGCACATTAAAGGATATTTTATTAGTAATGTATAATCTAGTGCAACCCAGTGACCTCACAGTAGCCACAAAGCAAGTCGGATACCAAATGTTATGCTGATGCCACGGACAAAATGTTTTTACGTGCTTTTTCATGAGCAGTTTGGAAGGTTTGGCAACAGTGTAAATGTAGAGTTCACTTCGACTCAAAACAAATGTCATTAATATTTGTGATAGAGCAGAGTTATGTATATCCACGCAAAGAGGAAAGATTATAGTTTCTTACAGTATGAATATAATTCCGGTCCGTGGTCGGGTTCTCGCGCTATCGCTTACGAAACATTTAGCACGGGTTAATCGCCTATACCACGCTGACCGGAGAGAACCAGACAACGCCCACTTAGGTTCCCTATTACCAACAGGCAAAGTGTAAATTTAAAGTTTGTTAAAATTTGTAAAAACAATTTCGAGTTATTTTACGAAATTTCGGGGACAATTTTCTCCACCCTCTTGTGTGTCCGTCTCCAAGCTTTGAAAATCACCAAAGACCAAAGCTTTAGAGTTTACCTAAAATTTGGAAAAATTTGGAAATTCCAAAATTGAAGGGCCAAATATAAGAATATGGCACTTTTTTTTCAAATTCTTTTCCGTGTCAGGTGTAAAAAATGCACACCTTTCAAGGTGACGTATAGAGAAAAAAATTAAAATAATTGTTTTTAGAAGAAAAAAAATAAGGCGCCTTTCATCTGGCGAGATTTTACGAAATTCGAGATGTACCACGTCGCCACGGCCAAACGAAGAGAGATGGGCAAAAAAGTCAATTGCGGGTTTGTTGCGTCGTTCTTTGCGCATCCGCCGGTGGTCGTGCCGAGTAGTTGGCGCACGTACTCGCGATGCGGCGTCGTCCGCCGACCGGCGCCGTGTTTTCGTTTTTTTTCGACACGACTTGAAAAAACTCGACAAAAGGGTTAAAACCCGTGGCGCGAGGGGGCGGATGTATTTTATGTCCATATCCCTGATAAATTCCGGTCGTGTACGTCGCCAAGTTGGCCGCCCACGGACCGGGGAAACTGCCGTTTCGAGCCGCCAAAGTCGGGCCGCCCCGAAAAGTGCGTTAGCAGACTGTAGAAGTGGTAGATAGATAGACAAGTCGCACTCAAACGCGGCTTGAAGCCGCTACGCGGAGGGAGAGGAAAACCTCGTACATGGAATACCTCGTAGTTGGAAAACCTCGTTGCCGCTTCAAACTTGAGAATCGGCCCACGTACGGCCGCGATACGGTAGTTTGCGGGTCATTTTGTCGTTAATCCAAAGATTTGGGACAAATTTGTTTTCCGGTACACTTTTGGTACGCCATCGAACCCTGACCTCCGGACAAATGTACCGTGAAAAAAAATCGAAATCGGGTAGTTTTTACGCCTTTTGAAAATTTCCGCGACGCCAATATTTTCGGGACGCCTATACTTTCGGGACGCTTTTTCGGTAAGAAAATGTGTTTGGCTTGTCCTCCCGGTTCCATAGAGCCCAAGATGGAACCGATCGGACGAAAAATGCCCGAGCTACTAAAGACCTCGTGGTTGAGAAACTTTCGGATACGTCAAAATGTTAGCCTCATCCGCGCGGTTCTGTAGAGTCCAAAATGGACCCAATCGGACAATATTGCGCCTTTTGCAAAAATCCGGGACATAAGTTTTTCCAGGACGTTTTTGCGGTACGTCCAAATCTTTGCCTCGTCCGCACGGATCCGCAGAGCCCGAGATGGACCAGATCGGACATACTGTGCATTTCTAAAAATCCGGGACAACAGTTCTTAGGGACGTTTTTCCCGTACATCAAAATCTTTGCCTCGCCCGTGCCGTTCCGTAGAGCCCGAGATGGAGCGGATCGGACGATTACTGCGCCTTTCGTCAAAATCCAGGACAACATTTTTTTACGGGACACTTTACCGGAAGAATACGTCAAAATGTGCACCTCGTCCAACCGGTTCTGTAGAGCCCAAGATGAATCTGATCGGACTGTCATTGTGGAAGATATAAAAAAAACAAGTTTTTCCTTAATATGACCAAACTCTATTTTGAGAAATTCCAAAAAAGCTTTTGGCCACGATCAAATGAAGGTGTTTCGGGGCCATGGCCTTGAACATGGCCCTCTGACGTCATCGGAAGGAAAAATATAAATTGAGAATTTTCAAAATGCCCCAAAAAGGGTGAAGGAATGCTCGGATCACTGTTTTGACTTGCAAAAATACCCCTGTTGACAACCCCTGCAGCGCTGACGGGTACGGTTCCATAGAGCCCAAGATGGATCTGATCGGCCGAAAATTGCCAGAGTTATTAAAAGAAACAATTTTTTTGGATTTCCCAAAACGATTTTTTAAAAGAATAGAATTTTTTTCATGCCATTAACACTGATGCGACCCCCTGACGCCTTGTGAAAGGAAAAGAAAAAAAAGGTTTTCCCCCAAATGACCATCTCAACTACTTTTTTGAGAAATTCCAAAACTGTTTTTGGCCACGTTCAAATGGTGTTTCGGGGCCGTAACCCCTGATGCAGCACTCTGACGCCATTGGTATCGCCCTAAAAATTAAATGTCTTGAAGATATTGATCATATGTATTAAAGTCCGTTTTCAAAATTCCCCCGCCGCCCCCACCCCTTTCCACCAACCTGTGTTTTGTGGTATAAAGTCAAAACAGTCATCAAAACTTGTATGCCTTGAACGCGGCACTGTGCCGTAATTGGAAAGAGCAAAACCGTAAAAAGTAAATACATTTCACCAAATATTCAAGATTTATGTATTAAAAAACTCGACTTTACATCCCCCCGCTCCACCTCCCCCTCCTTCATATCCCCTCATCATGGCCCATCAAGACGGACATACTGGTATTAAACATAGTTTCCGCATAAGGCTTGAAGATATTGATCAAATGTATTAATTTCCATTTCCAAATAACCCCCCACCCCCACCCCCCCGCAAACTGTGTCATTGCGGTATATAGTCAAAACAGTCATTGAAACTTGGATGCCTTGGACGCGGCCCTGTGACGTATTTGGAAAGAGCAAAACCAAAACAATTTAATAAATTTCACCAAATATTCAAGGTTCATGTATTGAAAACTCGACTTTACATCCCCCCGCTCCCCTTCCCCCTCCTTCATATCCCCTCATCATGGCCCATCAAGACGGACAAACTGGTATTAAACTTAGTTTTCGCAAAAGGCTTGAAGATATTGATCAAATGCATTAATTTCCATTTCCAAATTCCCCCCCCCCCCTCCTAAACTGTGTCATTACGGCGTCTAGTTAAAACAGTCGTCGACAATCGGATGCCTTGGACGCGGCCCTGTGACATAATTAGAAAGAGCAAAACCAAAAGAAGTTAATAAATTTCACCAAATATTCAAGGTTTATGTATTAAAACTTGACTTTACACCCTTCCACCCCCCTCCTTCATATCCTCATCATCATGACCCATCACGACGGAATACTGTTATTAAACATTGTTTTCGCAAAAGACTTGAAGATGTTTGATCAATTGTATTATTTTCCATTTCCAAAATCCCCCCCCCCCCCCCCAAACTGAGTTGTTGTGGCGTCTAGTCAACACAGTTCTCAAAATCGGATACCTTGGACGCCGCGGCCTTGTAACATAATCAGAAAGAGCAAAACAAAAAGAAGTTAATAAATTTCACCAAATATTCAAGGTTTATGTATTAAAACTTGACTTTACACCCTTCCACTCCCCCTCCTTCATATCCCCTTATCATGGCCCATCACGACGGAAATACTGGTATTAAACATAGTTTCCGCAAAAGACTTGATGATGTTGATCAAATGTATTAATTTCTATTTCCAAAATTCCCCCCCCCCCAAAAAAAACTGTGTCCTTGCGGCGTCTAGTCAAAACAGTCCCGAAAATCGTAATGACCGGCCCTGTAACGTAATAAGAAAGAGCAAAACCAAAAAATGGTAATAAATTTCACCAAATATTCAAGGTTTATGGATTAAAACTTGACTTTACACCCTTCCACCCCCCTCCTTCATATCCTCTCATCATGACCCATTACGACGGAATACTGTTATTAAACATTGTTTTCGCAAAAGACTTGAAGATGTTTGATCAAATGTATTATTTTCCATTTCCAAAATCCCCCCCTCCCCCCCAAACTGAGTTGTTGCGGCGTCTAGTCAACACAGTTCTCAAAAATCGGATACCTTGGACGCCGCGGCCTTGTAACGTAATCGGAAAGAGCAAACCAAAAAAGGTTAATAAGTTTAACCAAATATTCAAGGTTTATGAATTGAAAACTCGACTTAACACCGACCCCCTTCCCTTCCCCTCCCTCTCCTTCATATCCCCTCATCATGGTCCATCACGACGGAAATACTGGTTTTAAACATAGTTTCGTCAAAAGGCTTAAAGATATTGATCAAATGAATTAATTTCCATTTCTAAAATCCCCCCCCCCCCCCCAAACTGTGTCATTGCGGCGTTTAGTCAAAACAGTCCTCAAAAATCGGATGCCTTGGACGCGGCCCTGTGACGTAAAAACCGAAAAAAGTTAATACATTTCACCAAATATTAGAGGTTTAAGTACTGAAAACTCGACTTTACGTTCCCCCCTCTCCCTCACCACAGAAATAGTCTGGGATTGCCCTCAACACTGGTTCATGTCATCGATTGCCCCTTTTTCATAACCCGACCCCTGTAGTGGTTCATTGATTTATATAAAATTAAATCATTTCGAAATTTAATTTTAATTTACATTAATATATATTTTAATAACTACTCAAAATTGCCCCTTTAAAATCCCTTTGACTTGGTGAATGTCTAGCACGCATACCCTTATTTAGATCTAGTCAAGTTCTAAGTACGGTATAATATGACGTGTTGTTTTGATTTTTGAATGTCATTATCTTCCACAGAGCCTTGTTCAGGTGCATATTGTGTTGAATTGATTTCTTGAATTGGCAATATCCAATTTGACTACCTCCCCGACGGCGAAGACAATGACAACTCGGACGGATGATGACACAGACGGAGACGACCACGACGTGGTGGAACCCCTGCCCTCCCCATACGCTTGTGGCTGGTTCAGACCAGCACAGGCCTGTCCTCCCCTTGTTCCCCCGCGTCATCCCTTACTTTACTCCCTTCGTCTCGATTAGCCAAGTTGCATAAATATGAGACGTTAAGCAATATCCAATCTTATCTTGAATTGGATAGTAGGCCTAACCCTTTCAGAGCCTCAACTTACACGGAGCAACTTTGCACGTCTTCTTTCAACACTTGAGATATAAATAGATTTTGCTACAAATATTTTCTCTCGTCTCAGTATAAACAAAACACTAAGCATGCAAAATGTTAAATGATAATTATTTAACATTTTTGATTTAAAAATTAATCTTCAAGTGCAATTTCGGCGCTCAGGACCTTTGAAAAGTGAGACGAAGTAAATTTTGTTATAAAGATTGAACTTCATATTAATTGATTAGACAAACATGGTTGGGACATAAAAGTCGAAATAGGGCCCGTTTCAGGGCATTCAAAAATAGCATGCAGTAGAAGAAAATAATAATACATTATTTAAACAACTACACAGTGATTATCGGTCGGAAGGAAAAAACACGTGCGAATGTCACAAACCACAAAGTGTTTGCTATCAAAATGTAGGTACAGGTCCCGTGCTTGCCGGGCAATATTTTTGCTTTTGCCCCAAAAATACTACTATGAGGTACACTCGTCAAAGTGGCATTTTTGGCCGAAATCGATGCCAGATAATGTGTGAAAATACACGTCCGCGTGTTTTTTCGCCCACTGGGGGTAAAAACGAAGAGATGAAACTTGTCTGATCGTATTGCCCGACTCTTTTACGATTTTAATAGTACAACGTATTTTTTGGGGGGACTCGATTGGACCCGTTTTTTGTTGTGTTCCATTAAAAAAATTTTTCTATTTTATCAATAAATACGTACACATAATATTTTTTGCGGATTTACATCCCCTCCCCAAAGTAACAAAGTACCAAGTGTGTTACATAACATTGAAGGGGGTGGTCCCGTGCAGTGCACGCTCCAATAAAGATTTTCGTAAAAAAATATTTACCATGAATTTTGGCCCCCTCAAGGTGGAAGTAGACAGCAAAACGGACGTCCCGCACGGCATTCAACATTGTACCGTTACGACGGGTTCGATTCCCGGTACCCAAATTTGTGTACTTCTTATACATACATCCCTCCCGATTGTGTTGAAGCAAAAAAGATTTTAATTAAACCGTTTAAATTCGACTTTTTAAAATTTCCATCTGGCAATGAAAAGCGAAAAAGTTCGTTAATTTTTTTTCGTGTTATTGGACGAAATTTCTGGGACAATTTTTTACACCCTCTTGTGCGCCGTCTCCAAGCTTTGAAAATCACCAAAGACCAAAGCTCTAGAGTTTACCGAAAATTTGGAAAAAATTCGGAAAGTCAAAATTTGAAGGGCCAAATATAAGAATACGGTACATTTTGGGAAAATATCAAAGGCTGTGGGCACCAGAAATGCCGCCCCCCATAGGTGAGTTGAAGGAAAAAAATTACAAAAAAAAATTCCTTTAGAAAGTTGTTATAAATGTCCGAATTGTGTGAAAATTTTCACGAAAATCCGCGATATTTTTTCGAGTCGAACTGTTCAACGTCGCCATGGCCAAACAAAGAGAGATGGGTCAAAAAGTCAGGAGGTGTTTTACGACGTCGACGCGTGAGCGCCCCCGAAGGTGCCGGCACCGAGCGGTTGGCGTACTTTGGGCGCCGCGTCGGCCGCCGTTTTGCTCCGTTTTTTAGGAGGCCAAAAAGCACGAATTTGCCAAGTTGTAAAAACCTCGGAAAAGTGTTTTAGAAGCCGGTGGCCGAGGGGGCGGACGTATTTTTTTTATCAAAATCCCAGATAAATTCCGGTCGTGAACGTTGCCGAGTCGGCCGCCTCCGGTGTGGGGAAACGTGCGTTTCGTGCCGCCAAAGTCGGGCCGCCTCGAAAAGTGCGTTAGTAGACTCAGTATATGTTAGATTAGACTAGGAAAACGCTTAAGTCCCGCCGCGTTGTTGGATGAGCGTAATTGGGTGAATTGAGCTGCAATGTGTTTTGCGGATTTTCTGTTGTTCTGTGAAAAAATCAGAACTTTGTTGAATTTATTTTAAATTAAATCAAATTAAATAAAAATTAACTAATTTTTTTAATTAATCGTAATTTTAAAAAGGAAAAAATCGTAATATTGAAATTTTCATAAGAAATAATTATTCGATTACGCACAAATTTTACACGAATATATTAATTCTTAAAATTAAGGTTCTGTGAAAAAATCATTACAATCGGATAAAGCATGTAGGTATAAGTCGAAGAAATGTTTTAAAAACGAAAAAAATCGTAAAATTGCGATTTTCATATAATTTTTCGATTGCGCTAAAAAAAACGTGGCAGTTTTAAATTCAGAGATTTCGAAGGCCTCCAGAAAATTTCATCGCAATTGGAGTATCGGTTTAGCCGGAATCGTGTTAACAGACAGACAAAAATACAGAAAGAAAGAAAGAAAGAAAAAAAAAAAAACATTCCGGATTTTTTTCTCCAGTGTAGTGAAATGGAATCTTCGCTTCGCTCGCTACGCTCATCCAATTAGATAAGTAATTCTTCACTTAATTGGCATAATTAATCGTAAGTTATAGGAATTTTTGTTTCGTGACAGGGCATTTTGGTTACATTGGCATTATGTTAGTAAAGTGGTATAATTTTTATGACGATCGATCGAGTTTTTAGGTATACATAACAATACATATGTCAAAAGTGGGATAATTATTAACTAAATGTAATTAATTCTGTGATTAATAAATTTAATTAAGTATTTTTTCATTACATTTATTCGTCTTAAAAACTAGCTTTCAAATGATACCAAAGTCGACCACATTGTGTTAATTTTACACAATTACTTTATTGTCATTTATTTGAATTATTTGAATTAATTAAATAAATAGGAAAGTGATTAGAACTTATTTTTGGAACCAATATTATTTTGGTTCGTTATGGTCATATTGTTCTTGTGTGATACACTAGGTAACTTTTGTACGTGAATAAGAAACTTTTATTTGGGATTTAATTAATGCTTAATTTCATTAAATGATAAATCAATAAGTTACAGGAATTTTGTTTCGGACTTAAAATTTTGGATTTATTGGCGTTATTTTAGTGTAGGCTGAAAATTTTATGACAATCTATTGAGTTCTACGTATAAATAATTATATACTAAAAAGTGCTATAATTGCTATACATTGTATTAATTTATAAATATACTTGAAAATATTGCATTTACCGTAAAATTTCGTACGACATTTTTTGTAGAGAATTAAAAACTTATTAAAACAATACCTGGTTTTATAAAAATCCGATGGTTACTTCTTGAGTTACAGCCATTTTTAGGAATTATTTTGGCGGCCATCTTGAGGACGCCATGTTAGGTGACTTATTTGCTACCATGCGTGTTCCCCGTGAAAATAACATTCTAAAATATGTCTTTTACCAGCTCCTTAATTTTGGTGCTGGTTTCCGGATTTGAAATGTTTCTATAGTTTAAGCAGCTTGTTCCACGGACTATTACTCACTAACGATATAACAGCAACAAAACCTTGTTAGGAATTATGTTAAAACCAAATTTTTCACTAAGATCAACTTTTAAACATGATAAATGCGAAAAATTAACACTTCATATGCGCTCACAAAACTGAACAGTCACAATGCACAGATGGTATTTACAAGAAAATCAATTTTAAATGAAAGAGTAGAGCCAATAAGTACAACATAAAGTGGACACCTGACGCAAGGGTTATGTCATGAATAGCATTGGCCTACATTTCTCTTTTAAAATTCAACATTCTTTACACTTAAATAACAACTATTAAATTATCGTGATCTTAAATAATAAATAAATAAATAAATTTTATTTAGAGTCTGCCCACTCAGTTATATAACTGATTTTCAGTGGGGGACTTTAAATCAAAGCGACCAAGCCAACCCTGCAGGCCCCGACGCAATCGACGAGTGAGCGATAACCAACCAAAGATCGATATTTTTAATAGGAAATATAGCAATCAGTGGTATGGACAGTGCGAACATCTAGGTGCCCGTTAGGGCGCCGCAGTCAAGCCACGGTGCGCTACACACTCAGCACCTTATACAGCAAGCAGAGTTTGGGGTGATTTCGAGGTGTCACCCAGCCGTCCATGAAACGTGATTGTGAACTTAAAAACTATCAAAATCAAGGAATTTGGGTACCTGACAACATATGCCAAATTTGTTTGGTGTACAAACATTCCTTCTTGGTGAAAAAATGAGTTCAAACATGCTCTAAATCACTTTAAGGGTGTTACTACTACTGTCTAATTCGTCAGTTTCAATTGCCCAGCGATTATGACCAAACGGGTGGGTCAACAACTTCCATATTTTTCATTGACATTAAGGTAATAGTGATGTAGCTCCATTTGAAAGAAAAAATTTAAAAAGTTTGCTCGAAGGCTTCCAAATAAAGGTTTTAAAATAAGCCTTATACAGGCATACAAATAACAAGTAACCATAGTAACTTCGTCAGCTCAGAACTTATTTGTGCCATATCCGCTTTTACCAAGTGGAGAAAATGAGGTTTGAAGTTTGATTTACCACCAAACCCGTGATTTATGGTTGAATTTGAGAAATTTTTGTTGCAATATTCTTACAATAATAAATATTATTGATTTAAAATGTTTAACATTATTTTTACCCGCAGGGTATACGTAATATAAGCACTTTCATTTGGATATGGCACAACGATTTTTAACTTAATGGATAACTTGATTAAAATTTGTGTGCCATATCCACTGATTTTATTTTAAATATTTTATTCTTAATGCTTGAATTTAAGCAATTTTTGCTGCAATTATCTTCAATGGTAAGATGAAAGGTAGATCATATTTTTTAATTGTAGGATATGCGTAATTAGCACTTTCTATTGATATAGAACAAAAAATTTTATCAAAATAGATAAGTTAGTTCAGTACTTATTTGTGCCATATCCACTTGTAAGTATATGTATATTGGATATGGCACAAATAAGCACTAAGATATGGTGTCATCTGATGGATATGGAACAAACTGACATTGCTAAAAACAATGCTTAAGCTTAAATATTTGACTATATTATTTTTTATTAGCAACAATGAGCACTAACAATAACTCTAAAACATCTAACTCTAAAAAAGCGAAAAGTGGATATGGCACAAATAAGTTCTGAGGTGACGACTTGACAATGATCGCCTACATTGTTTACAAAAATCAAGTATTAGGACCACTACATTTTTTCATTTGATTGTTGATTGGTAATACCATAGCAATTAAATCGACTTTGATAAAATTATTATATTTTAACAAATGAAATGGAACTTGAAAAAGTATGAGATCCCACACATAACACCACTTTAAAATACAGCCAAACCTTACACACTCAAAAGAAATGAGATCTATAAAAAGGGCCAAGCTCATCCTCCCTTCCACATTTGCGCATTCTTAATTCATAAAAGTACAGTGTCCCGTAACAGCATCCTTGAAAAGCTTGGCAAAATAGAATTTGCATGACCATTACGTTTAAACTAATAAGAAAAAAAGAATTTTGATGAACTTTTACGTTTAAATAAATTATTAGTTGCAAATTCTATTTTGCCAAGCTTTTCAAGGATTGTTACGGGACACTGTACGTTTATGAATTAAGAATGCGCAAATGTGGAAGGGTAGATGAGCTTGGCCCTTTTTTTAGATCTCACTTCTTTTTGAGTGTGTAAGGTTTGGCTGTATTTTTACAAGTTTTGTTATGTGTGGGTTAGGGCTTACTCTTACTAAAAACCTTATTCTTACATTTAAGTCCTGGGTTAATTAAAGTCCAAAAACATCTTATCAGATGTCAGTGTTGTGTCACCCACTTAGTTTTCCATGTGTTTGTTATTTTTATTATTTATTTATGTTTACGTTTTTTTATAATTATACTATTTGTATCTTTGCCCGTCACCGACACTCATACTAAATCGCGTTTTACAAGTCTGACAATAATTTTAATTCTTGTCTATGCCAACAGGCTATCAAACCGTTCCCAATTGCTACACAGTCCTACATACAATAGGTTTGTTTTGAATAATGATGGAATAAGCTAGCTACCTACCTAAAAATTTTTACACTGCAGTGTGTTTTTATCAACAACAAAAAGAGGCTTAAGAATAATAATAAATTCGGATTGTTTTGAATTAACATTTTTCATTAAATACCAATTTCTGCAGCGGTCTTTTTTAAAACTTGCGTCATGATCTGAATAAGGCACACTTTGTCGATGATTACAAATTGGCAACTTTAAACGGATTATAATAGATGTAGGAAATTTATTGACTGCAGTGTTTTTTATGCAATCAACGAAATAAGATGGGGGCATTTATTTGGCCGAATCCCCGTTTGGCAAGGAAAAACACGTGCGAATGTCACACCACAAGGTTTTGCTATCAAATGTAGTACAGTCCCGTGCTTCGGGCAATATTTTGCTTTTGCCCCAAAAATCTACATAGGTACCTCGTCAAGTGGGCATTTTTGGCCGAAAGATCCCAAAATGTGTGAAAACCGCCCGTGTTTTTTCGCCACTGGGGGAAAAACGAAGAGATGAAACTTGCCCTGATCGTATTGCCCGACTCTTTTACGATTTTAATAGTACAACGTATTTTTTGGGGGGACTCGATTGGACCCGTTTTTTGTTGGGGTTCCTTTAAAAAGAAATTTTCTATTTTATCAATAAATACGTACACATAATATTTTTTTGCGGATTTACATCCCCTCCCCAAAATAACAAATACCAAGTGTGTTACAAAACTTTTGAAGGGGGTGGTCCCGTGCAGTGCACGCTCCAATAAAGATTTTCGTAAAAAATATTACCATGAATTTTGGCCCCCTCAAGGGGAAGTAGACAGCAAAACGGACGTCCCGCACGGCATTCAACATTGTACCGTTACGACGGGTTCGTTTCCCCGGAAACCCAAAATTTGTGTACTTCTTATACATACATCCCTCCCGATTGTGTTGAAGCAAAAAGATTTTAATTAAACCGTTAAATTCGACTTTTTAAAATTTCCCATCTGGCATGAAAAGCGAAAAAGTTCGTTAATTTTTTTTCGGGTTATTGGACGAAATTTCTGGACAATTTTTTACACCCTCTTGTGCCCGTCTCCAAGCTTTGAAAATCACCAAAGACCAAAGCTCTAGAGTTTACCGAAAATTTGGAAAAATTCAAAAAGCCCAAAATTTGAAGGCCAAATATAAGAATACGGGACATTTGGGAAAATATCAAAGGCTGTGGGCACCAGAAATGCCGCCCCCCATAGGTGAGTTTTAAGGAAAAAAATTACAAAAAAAAATTCCTTTAAAGTTGTTATAAATGTCCGAATTGTGTGAAATTTTCACGAAAAACCGCGATATTTTTTCGAGTCGAACTGTTCAACGTCGCCATGGCCAAACAAAGAGAGATGGGTCAAAAAGTCAAGAGGTGTTTTTCGTCGTCGACGCGTGAGCGCCCCCGAAGGTTTCCGGCGCCGAGCGGTTGGCGCGCGTACTTTGGGCGCCGCGTCGGGCCCCCGTTTGCTCCGTTTTTTTAGGAGGCCAAAAAGCACGAATTTGCCAAATTGTAAAACCTCGGAAAAGTGTTTTAGAAGCCGGTGGCCGAGGGGGCGGACGTATTTTTTTTTTTCAAATCCCAGATAAATTCCGGTCGTGAACGTTGCCGAGTCGGCCCCCTCCGGTTGTTGGGGGAAAAGTGCGTTTCGTGCCCGCCAAGTCGGCCGCCTCGAAAAGTGCGTTAGTAGACTCCCGTATATGTTAAATTTGACTAGGAAAACGCTTAAGTCCCCCCCGCGTTGTTGGATGAGCGTAATTGGTGAATTTTAGCTGCATGTGTTTTGCGGATTTTTTTGTTGTTCTGTGAAAAAATCAGAAATTTGTTGAAATTTAATTTAAATTAAAACAAATTAAATAAAAAATTAACTAATTTTTTTTAATTAATCGTAATTTTAAAAAAGGAAAAAATCGTAATATTGAAATTTTCATAAGAAAATTATTCGATTACGCACAAATTTTACACAATATATTAATTCTTAAAATTAAGGTTCTGTGAAAAAATCATTATAATCGGATAAAGCATGTAGGTGTTATAAGCAGAAGAATTAAAAAAATCGTAAAATTGCGATTTTCATGAGAAATAATTATTTGATTACGCTCAAATTTCACACAAATATATCAATTCAAAAAATTTAAAGGTTCTGTAAAAAAATCATTACAATCGGATAAAGCATGTAGGAGTAAAAAGTCGAAAAAAATGTTTAAAATCGAAAAATTTATAAAATTGCGATTTTCATAAGAAATAATTTTTCGATTGCGCTCAAAAACGTGGCAGTTCTAAGTTCTGAGATTTCGAAAACCTCCAAAAAATTCATCGCAATCGGAGTACGGTTTGCCGGAAACGTGTTAACAGACAGACAAAAATACAGAAAAAAAAAAAGAAAGAAAAAAAAAAAAAAATTCCGGATTTTTTTCCCCAGGGGAGTGAAAAGGAATCTTCGCTTCGCTCGCTACGCGTCATCCCAATTAGATAAGTAATTCTTCACTTAATTGCATTTAAATTTAAACGGTAAGTTATAGGAATTTTGTTTCGTGACAGGGCATTTTGGTTACATTGGCATTATGTTGTAAAGTGGTATAATTTTATGACGATCGATCGAGTTTTAGGTATACATAACAATACATATGTCAAAAGTGGGATAATTAATTAACTAAAAAGTATTAATTCTGTGATTAATAAATTTAATTAAGTATTTTTTCATTACATTTATTCGTCTTAAAACTAGCTTCAAAATGATACCAAAATCGACCACATTGTGTTAATTTTACACAATTAATTTATTGTCATTTTTGAATTATTTGAATTAATTAAATAAATAGGAAAGTGATTAGAACTTATTTTTGGAACCAATTTATTTGGTTCGTTTTTGGTCATATTGTTCTTGTGTGATACACTAGGTAACTTTTGTACGTGAATAAGAAACTTTTATTTGGGATTTAATTAATGCTTAATTTCATTAAATGATAAATCAATAAGTTACAGGAATTTTGTTTCGGGACTTAAAATTTGGATTTATTTGGGGTTATTTTTGTGTAGGCTGAAAATTTTATGACAATCTATTGAGTTCTACGTATAAATAAATTATATACTAAAAAAGTGCTATAATTGCTATACATTGTATTAATTTATAAATATACTTGAAAATATTGCATTTACCGTAAATTTCGTACGACATTTTTTGTAGAGAATTCAAAACTTATTAAAACAATACCTGGTTATAAAATCCGATGGTTACTTCTTGAGTTACAGCCTTTTAGGAATTATTTTGGCGGGCCCTCTTGAGGGCGCCATGTTAGGTGACTTATTTGCTACCATTTCGTGTTCCCCGTGAAAATAACATTCTAAAATATTCTTTTACCAGCTCCTTAATTTTTGGGGCTGGTTTCCGGATTTGAAATGTTTTCTATAGTTTAAGCAGCTTGTTCCACGGACTATTACTCACTAACGATATAACAGCAACAAAACCTTGTTAGGAATTATTTTTAAAACCAAATTTTTTCACTAAGATCAACTTTAAACATGATAAATGCGAAAATGAACACTTCATATGCGCTCACTGAACTGAACAGTCACAATGAAACAGATGGTATTTACAAGAAAATCAATTTTAAATGAAAGAGTAGAGCCAATAAGTACAACATAAAGTGGACACCTGACGCAAGGGTTATGTCATGAATAGCATTGGCCTACATTTCTCTTTAAAATTCAACATTCTTTACATTTAAAATAACAACTATTAAATTATCGTGATCTTAAATAATAAATAATAAATAAATTTTATTTAGAGTCTGCCCACTCAGTTATATAACTGATTTTCAGTGGGGGACTTTAAATCAAAGCGACCAAGCCAACCCTGCAGGCCCCGACGCAATCGACGAGTGAGCGATAACCAACCAAAGATCGATATTTTTAATAGGAAATATAGCAATCAGTGGTATGGACAGTGCGAACATCTAGGTGCCCGTTAGGGCGCCGCAGTCAAGCCACGGTGCGCTACACACTCAGGCACCTTATACAGCAAGCAGAGTTTGGGGTGATTTCGAGGTGTCACCCAGCCGTCATGAAACGTGATGTGAACTTAAAAACTATCAAAATCAAAGGAATTTGGGTACCTGACAACATATGCCAAATTTGTTTGGTGTACAAACATTCTTTCTTGGTGAAAAAATGAGTTCAAACATGCTCTAAATCACTTTAAGGGTGTTACTACTACTGTCTAATTCGTCAGTTTCAATTGCCCAGCGATTATGACCAAACGGGTGGGTCAACAACTTCCATATTTTTCATTGACATTAAGGTAATAGTGATGTAGCTCCATTTGAAAGAAAAAATTTAAAAAGTTTGCTCGAAGGCTTCCAAATAAAGGTTTTAAAATAAGCCTTATACAGGCATACAATCAACAAGTAACCATAGTCACTTCGTCACCTCAGAACTTATTTGTGCCATATCCGCTTTTACCAAAGTGGAGAAAATGAGGTTTGAATGTTTGATTTACCGCCAAACCGTGATTTATGGTTGAATTTGAGAAATTTTTGTTGCAATATTCTAACAATAATAAATATTATTGATTTAAAATGTTTCACATTATTTTTACCCGCAGGGTATACGTAATATAAGCACTTTCATTTGGATATGGCACAACGATTTTCAACTTAATGGATAACTTGATTAAAATTTGTGTGCCATATCCACTGATTTTATTTTAAATATTTTATTCTTAATGCTTGAATTTAAGCAATTTTTGCTGCAATTATCTTCAAATGGTAAGATGAAAGGTAGATCATATTTTTTAATTGTAGGATATGCGTAAATTAGCACTTTCTATTGATATAGAACAAAATTTTATCAAAATAGATAAGTTAGTTCAGTACTTATTTGTGCCATATCCACTTGTAAGTATATGTATATTGGATATGGCACAAATAAGCACTAAGATATGGTGTCATCTGATGGATATGGAACAAACTGACATTGCTAAAACACTGCTTAAGCTTAAATATTTAACTATATTATTTTTTATTAGCAACAATTAGCACTAACAATAACTCTAAAACATCTAACTCTAAAAAAGCGAAAAGTGGATATGGCACAAATAAGTTCTGAGGTGACGACTTGACAATGATCGCCTACAATGTTTACAAAAATCAAGTATTAGGACCACTACATTTTTTCATTTGATTGTTGATTGGTAATACCATAGCAATTAAATCGACTTTGATAAAATTATTATATTTTAACAAATGAAATGGAACTTGAAAAAGTAATGAGATCCCACACATAACACCACTTTAAAAATACAGCCAAACCTTACACACTCAAAAGAAATGAGATCTATAAAAAGGGCCAAGCTCATCCTCCCTTCCACATTTGCGCATTCTTAATTCATAAAAGTACAGTGTCCCGTAACAGCATCCTTGAAAAGCTTGGCAAAATAGAATTTGCATGACCATTACGTTTAAACTAATAAGAAAAAAAAGAATTTTGATGAACTTTTACGTTTAAATAAATTATTAGTTGCAAATTCTATTTTGCCAAGCTTTTCAAGGATGTTGTTACGGGACACTGTACGTTTATGAATTAAGAATGCGCAAATGTGGAAGGGTAGATGAGCTTGGCCCTTTTTTTTAGATCTCACTTCTTTTTGAGTGTGTAAGGTTTGGCTGTATTTTTACAAGTTTTGTTATGTGTGGGTTAGGGCTTACTCTTACTAAAAACCTTATTCTTACATTTAAGTCCTGGGTTAATTAAAGTCCAAAAACATCTTATCAGATGTCAGTGTTGTGTCACCCACTTAGTTTTCCATGTGTTTGTTATTTTTATTATTTATTTATGTTTACGTTTTTTATAATTATACTATTT
The DNA here is from genome assembly GCA_024449915.1 of Sweltsa coloradensis. Taxonomy (NCBI): domain Eukaryota; kingdom Metazoa; phylum Arthropoda; class Insecta; order Plecoptera; family Chloroperlidae; genus Sweltsa; species Sweltsa coloradensis. Next base: position 110,471 of record JAMZAV010001310.1, read on the forward strand.
GTTTCTTTGCCCGTCACCGACACTCATACTAAATCGCGTTTTACAAGTCTGACAATAATTTTAATTCTTGTCTATGCCAACAGGCTATCAAACCGTTCCCAATTGCTACACAGTCCTACATACAATAGGTTTGTTTTGAATAATGATGGAATAAGCTAGGCTACCTACCTAAAAATTTTTACACTGCAGTGTGTTTTTATCAACAACAAAAAAGAGGCTTAAGAATAATAATAAATTCGGATTGTTTTGAATTAACATTTTTCATTAAATACCAATTCCTGCAGCTAAGTCTTTTTTAAACTTGCGTCATGTTCTGAAAAAGGCACACTGTGTCGATGATTACAAATTGGCAACTTTAAACGGATTATAATAGATGTAGGAAATTTATTGACATTTTTAGGGAATAAGATGAAAAAAATACAAAGTTGTACTATTGTTATTGCATTATCGCAGGAAAACGTTAAATAATTGCACCTTGCGCTTCACCTGTTCAGTGTAATATCAATTTGTTGCGAAAAGTTTGTTGATACAATGAACACAATTATCATTTCACTTTAAAAAACTAACATTCTAAATTCAAATTTGGTAATAATCATTTCGGCGGGCAACTTTACTTATATAGTCCGTGGAACAAGCGTAAAAACATTTCAAATCCGGAAACCAGCACCAAAATTTTGGAGCTGGTAAAATAAATATTTTAGAATGTTATTTTCACGGGGGACACGCATGGTAGCAAATAAGTCACTTGTCATGGCGTCCTCAAGATGGCCGCCAAAATAATTCTTAAAATGGCTGTAACTCAAGATGTAATCATCGGATTTGGATAAACCTGGTATTTTTTTAATGGGTTTTTAATGCTCTACAAAAATTTTCATAAAAAAAGTTTACCGCAAATACAATAGTTTCAATTATATTCATAAATTATTACAATGTATTGCAATTATTACACTTTTTGGTATATTATATAGTTATTTATACGTAGAACTCGCTAGTTTGTCATAACATTTTAATACTATACTAAAATAACGCCAATACATCCGAAATTTTAAGTCCCGAAACAAAATTCCTGTAACTTATTGACTAATTAATTAATGAAATTAAGCATTAATTAAATTCCAATTAAAAGTTTCTTGTTCACGTACCAAAGTCACCTAGTGTATCACACAAGAACAATATGACCACAACAAATCATAAACATATTGGTTTCAAAAAAAGATTCCAATCACTTTGCTTTTAATCCAATTAATTCAATTAATTAAAAATAATGACAATAATCTCAATTAAATGTGTAAAATTAACACAATATGGTCGACATTGGTATCATTTTAAAGCTAGTTTTAAGACAAAAAAATGTAAAAAAAATAATTCGGGCCCAATCACAGAATTAATTACATTTTAGTTAAATTATCCCACTTTGATATATGTATTGATATGTATACCTAAAACTCGATCGAGCGTTATAAAATTATACCACTTTACTAACATAATGCCAATGATTCCAAAATGCCATTTTGCAAATAAAAATCATTGGACTTTCCACTGTTATTAATATTTTTATTTAAAATTTGATATTTCGACTCCTTTTCAGGAGTCTTTATAAAACTAACAAATGCTGTAAAGACTCCTGAAAGAGATTAGAAATATCACATTTTAAATAACAATATTAATAACAGTGGAAAGTCCAATAATTTTTATTACCTACGTTACTACCTGTTATATAGTTTCATTTTTAATAACCAAAATGTCATGTCACGAAACAAAATTCCTATAACTTACCGATTAATTAAGTAATTAAGTGAAGGATTACTTATATCTCAATTGTTGTTTACAACCACGTAGCACATACAAAATGCAAACAGGAGTATCAAATAAAAACAATGCGAGTATAATTTTACAAAATAGTCTCAAAATTAAGTTCATGCTACTTTTCCGTTAGTTGAATTAATGAATGAATTAAATTTATTCTAATTGTTTGAACACCATTTGTTGTGTAAAATTAACACAGCCAAACTGGGAACCATTTGCAAGCTTATTTTACGGAAAATAAAATTGTGGAAGATTCAATTAACGGGAAAGTAGCGTGAACTTAATTTTGGGACTATAACTTTTTTCAATTTTACTTGCATTGTTTATATTTGATACTTCTGTTGGCATTTTGTATGTGCTACGCGATTGTCAACAACAATTATTGAGATATAAGTAACTATTCAATTATTTACCTTATTAATCAGTAAGTTATAGGAATTTTGTTTTGGGACATGACATTTTGAATTCCTTGGCATTATGTCAGTAAAGTAGTATATTTTTATGACGATCGACCGAGTTTAAGGAATACTTAATAATACATATGTCAAAAGTGGTATAATTTAACGAAAATGTAATTAATTTGGTGATGTTTTTATTTTTATTTTTACACAGCAAGCAGAGTTTAGGGTGATTTCAATGTGTCACTTAGCCGTCATGAAACGTGATGTGAACTTAAAAACTATCAAAATCAAGGGGATTTGGGTACCTGACAACATATGCCAAATTTGGTTGGTGTACGAAAGATCCTTCTTGGTGAAAAATGACATGCTCAAAATCACTTCAAGGATGTTTGATACTACTACTACTGTCTAATTCGTCAGTCTCAATTGCCCAGCGATTATAACCAAACGGGTGGGGCTACAACGTTCACATTTTACAGGGACATTAAGGTTATAGTGATGTAGCTCCTTTTGAAAGAAAAAGTTTAAGTAGTTTGCTGGAAGCCTTTCAAATAAAGGTTTTAAAATAAGCCTTGTACAGGTATACAATCAATAAGTAACTATAGTCATTTGACAATGATCGCCTACATTGTTTACAAAAAGCAAGTCTTTGGACCACTACATTTTTTCATTCTATTGTTGATTGGTTATACCATAACAATTAAATCGACTTTGATAAAATTATTATATTTTAACTAATGCAATGGAACTTGAAAAAGTAATGAGATCCCACACATTACAACACTTGCAAAAAATACAGCCAAACCTTACACACTCAAAAGAAATGAGATCTATAAAAAGGGCCAAGCTCATCCTCCCTTCCACATTTGCGCATTCTTGATTCATAAACGTGCAGTGTCCCGTAACAGCATCCTTGAAAAGCTTGGCAAAATAGAATTTGCATGACCATTGCGTTTAAACTAATTAGAAAAAAAGAATTTGGATGAACTATTACGTTTAAATAAATTATTAGTTGCGAATTCTATTTTGCCAAGCTTTTCAAGGATGTTGTTACGGGACACTGTACGTTTATGAATTAAGAATGCGCAAATGTGGAAGGGTAGATAAGCTTGGCCCTTTTTTAGATCTCATTTCTTTTGAGTGTGTAAGGTTTGGCTGTATTTTTACAAGTTTTGTTATGTGTGAGATAGGGCTTACTCTTACTAAAAACCTTATTCTTACATTTAAGTCCAGGGTTAATTAAAGTCCAAAGAGAAAGACATCTTATCAGATGTCAGTGTTGTGTCACCCACTTAGTTTTCCCGTTGTGTTTGTTAGATTTATTATTTATTTATGTTTACTTTTTTTATTGGATGAGCGTAGCGAGCGAAATGGTGAAATGGAATAGTGAAATGGAAGATTCCATTTCACTACACTGGAGAAAATAATCCGGAATGTTTTTTTTTCTTTTTTTTCTTCTGTATTATTGTGTGTCTGTTAGCACGATTCCGGCTAAACCAATTCTCCAATTGCGATAAAATATTATGGAGGTATTCGAAATCTCTGAATCAAGAACTGCCACGTTTTTGAGCGCAATCGGAACATTATTTCTCATGAAAATCGCAATTCTACGATTTTTTTCGATATTTTTTTAATTTTCTTCAACTTATAACACCTACATGCTTTTTCCGATTGTAATGATTTTTTCACAGTACCTTTATTTTAAATTAATATATTCGTGTGAAATTTGAGCGCAATCAAAAAATAATTTTTCATGAAAATCGCAATTTTACGTTTTTTTCCTTTTTTAAAATTATTACAATAAATTTAAAAAAATTAAAAATTAAAGTGAATTTTTTATTTAATTTAATTTAATTTTAAAAAAATCTTCAATTTAGTAATGATTTTTTTCACAGAAGAACAGAAAATCCGCATAACACATGGCAGCTCAATGCACCAATTACGCTCATCCAACAACGCGGCGGGACTTCGTTTTCCTAGTAATTATATTATTTGTTTTTTTTCGACCGACAACGACACTCTACTAAATCGCGTTTTACAAGTCAGACAATAATTTTAATTCATGTCTATGCCAACAGGCTATCAAACCGTTCCCAATTGTTACACAGTCCTACATACATTCAATTTGCTTTGTATAATGATAGAATGGGCTAGGCTACTTCCTCAAAATTTCTACACTGCAGTGAGTTTTTATCAAAAACAGGCTTATGTATAATAATAAATTCGGATTGTTTTCAATTAACATTTTTCATTAAATACCGATTTCTGCAGCTAAGTCTTTTTTAAACTTGCGTCGTGTGCTGAAAAAGGCACACTGTGTCGATGGTTATACAAATTGTCAACTTCCGGATTAAAGCATAGATGTAGGAAATTTTTTGACATTTTCAGGGAATAAATATATACAAATACAAAGTTAAACTATTGTTAGTGCATTATCGCCGGAAAATGTTAAATAATTGCTCATTGCGCTTCAGCTGTTCAGTGTAATATCAATTAGCTGCGAAAAATTTGTTGATACAATGATCACAATTATCGTTCCACTTTTAAAAATAAACATTCTAAATTCAAATTTGGTAATAATCATTTCGGCGGGCAACTTTACATATATAGTCCGTGGAACAAGCGTAAAAACATTTCAAATCCCGAAACCAGCACCAAACTCTAGGAGCAGGTAAAAGATACCAACACATAACAAAAACTTGTAAAAATACAGCCAAACCTTACACACTCAAAAGAAATGAGATCTAAAAAAAGGGCCAAGCTCATCTACCCTTCCACATTTGTGCATTCTTAATTCATAAACGTACAGTGTCCCGTAACAACACCCTTGAAAAGCTTGGCAAAATAGAATATGCAAGTATTAATTTAAACGTAATAATTCATTCAAATTCTTTTTTTCGAATTAATTTTAACGTAATGGTCATGTAAATTCTATTTTGCCAAGCTTTTCAAGGGTGTTGTTACGGGACACTGTACGTTTATGAATTAAGAATGCACAAATGTGGAAGGGTAGATGAGCTTGGCCCTTTTTTAGATCTCATTTATTTTGAGTGTGTAAGGTTTGGCTGTATTTTTACAAGTTTTTGTTATGTGTTGGGATCTCATTACTTTTTCAAGTTCCATTGCAAAATTATTTGTTAAAATAAAATAAATTTATCAAAGTCGATTTAATTGCTATGGTATTACCAATTATCAATTAACAATAGAATGAAAAAATATAGTGGTACAAAGACTTGCTTTTTGTAAACAATGTAGGCGATTATTGTCACGTAACTATAGTTACTTGTTGATTGTATGCCTGTATAAGGCTTATTTTAAAACCTTTATTTGGAAGCCTTCCAGCAATTTTTTAAAACTTTTTCTTTCAAAGGGAATTACATCACTAATACCTTAATGTCCATGTAAAATATGAACGTTGTAGCCCCACCCGTTTGGTCAGAATCGCTGGGCAATTGAAACGGACGAATTAGATAGTAGTAGTAGCCAGTAGTAACTAACATCCTTAAAGCGATTTTGAGCATGTTTCAAGTCATATTTTCACCAAGAAGGAATGGTCGTACCCCAATAAAATTTGGCATGTGTTGTCGGGTACCTAAATCCCCTCGATGTTGATAGTTTTCAAGTTCACATCACGTTTCATGATGGCTGGGTGACACCTCGAAATCACCCCAACTCTGCTTGCTGTATAAGGTGCCTGAGTGTGTAGCGCACCGCGGCTTGGCTGCGGCGCCCTAACGGGCACCTAAATATTTCAGAATGTTATTTTCAAGGTGGACACGCATGGTAGCAAATAAGTCACCTGTCATGGCGTCCTCAAGATGGCCGCCAAAATTATTCTTAAAATGGCTGTAACTCAAGAAGTAATCATCGGATTTGGATAAACCAGGTATTGTTCTCTACGAAAATTGTAATAAAAAACGTTAACCGTAAATACTCTAGTTTCAATTATATTCATAAATTATTACAATGTATTGCAATTATTACACTTCTTGGTATATATATATATAATATTAAATCAAGATCCTTGTTTTTATCATATATATATATATATATATATAAACATATTGTTTTTTACTGGGGCTTTTTGCCGCGAATAATTTATTAAAGAGGAGGGCACCGACTTACCCCTCCTCTCCTGACGTTTCGGGAAAGTCGCATCTCCCATCCTCAGAGGCCTTCACTCCACGATGTGTTGCCTGGAGCTCCTCACTCGCGAACTGACTGTTCTCGTTGCTGTCACTCTCGCGTGTATGTCTACGTCATCGTGCTTATCTCGTAGTGAAACAAGTTTGGATCGACTACGCGTCATAGGTCCTCGTTCGGGTATAGTGACGTCTTCAACACAACAGCTGGAGCTGGGGTCTTGTGTTGGCGTCACGACGTTGGGGTTGTTAGAACGTAGCACACGGGCTTCTTGTTGATGTTGTAGGAGAACAGGTTTCCAGGAAGTAGGCAACCGTTGTCCGTCATCCCGTTTGTTGAGACTTCCCGGTCGTTTTTCTATTTCAATAGCCTCTCGAATGATACGCACTTTGAACTCTTTGATTGAGGCTAACGTCCTGGTGTTTTCAAAGTTAATTGAGTGGCCAGTACTCTTGACGTGTTGGGCCAAACCAGATGTCTCTTTGCCACTGTTGACTGCTAAACGGTGTTCATCACGTCTCACCGATATGCGGCGATTAGTCTGACCAACATACACTTCACTGCACGACCCACAAGGAACTTCATAAACCCCATGGGCTTCGAGGGGTATATTGTCTTTAGCATTACGTAACATAGCACTTATCTTCTTGTAAGGGCGATAAGTAGTTTTTATGTTGTGTTTTGTATGCAGCTTGCCTATTTTTTCCGATGTGCCCCTTAAGTACGGAAGGTGCACGAATGCTGCCGGTTTTTCTTCTGATTTAGGTTCAGGTAATTTAGGTGTGACAGTGTTTTTAAACGCTCTGTTAATAGTGTTATCGGAATAGCCATTGTTAAGGAGAGTTTGGCGCAGGTCACGGGTTTCTTTGTTAACATTATGGCGGTCAGAAAGTTTCCTAGACCGCGAAGCGAGTGAATTGACCACTGCGTTAAGTTGGGCAGGGTGATGATGCGAGAGGGCGTTAAGATACCTGCCAGTGTTGGTTGGTTTTCTGTACAAAGTATGGCCTAAGGTTCCATCTTCTCTTTTATAAATACAAACGTCCAGGAATGGAAGACGTCTATTCTCTTCTACCTCCATGGTACAGGTGATGTTAACATGTAGGCTATTGATAAGCGCTAAAAACTCATCAAGTTTACTCCTTCCATGTGGCCAAATGAGAAAGAAGTCATCAACGTAGCGTAAAAGTAATTAAGGTTTGTATGTAGATAGTTCCAGTGCACGGTCTTCAAAATGTTGCATAAATATATTAGCCACTGCTGGTGATAACGGCGAACCCATGGGCGCACCTTTGACCTGTTTATATCTCTGACCTTCATATATAAAATAGGTATTGGCTAAGCAATGCTTTATCAAAATCAACATGTCTTCGGGAATGTGTAAACCACGCATGATTTCCACAGTTTCGTCGATGGGAACATTGGTAAAAAGTGATTCTACATCAAGGCTCACCAACAGGTCAGTTTCGGACACATAAGTAAGTGGTAAGCATTTTTTACATATGATTTGGCGTCTTCAACATAGGGTTGTAAGTATTTAGCAAGGTGTTTCGCTAGTGGCTGAAGAGGGGAGTCAAATGAACTTACAATAGGCCTCAAAGGTATACCAGATTTGTGAATTTTAGGCAGACCGTACAATTTGGGGCATCTTGAAGACTTCTCCCTAGGTATTAAGTACTTATGTTGTATAGGGTCAATTTTTGAAGCCAATATTTTGGCTTTAGTCGTTTTTTCTAAATAAATGGTAGGGTCTGACTTTAAAAGTTTATAGGCAGAATCGTCTAAATGACGTGTCATTTTCAGTCTGTAGTCATCGATATTTAAAATAACAGTGGCATTGCCTTTGTCAGCGGGTAAAACAATTATTTTGTCATTATTCCTCAGTCTTTTTAAAGCTTGAATCTCGGTGTGAGATATGTTGCGTTCCGGTAGTTTAGCTTTACGTAAAATTATCGACGTGTCTTGTCGTATAGTTTCGGCCACGTTAGACGGTAAAAAATGAATAGCCGATTCAACACAAGAAATAATTTCTTCAACCGGTATTCTGTTCGGCGACGCCAACACAAGACCCCAGCTCCAGCTGTTGTGTTGAAGACGTCACTATACCCGAACGAGGACCTATGACGCGTAGTCGATCCAAACTTGTTTCACTACGAGATAAGCACGATGACGTAGACATACACGCGAGAGTGACAGCAACGAGAACAGTCAGTTCGCGAGTGAGGAGCTCCAGGCAACACATCGTGGAGTGAAGGCCTCTGAGGATGGGAGATGCGACTTTCCCGAAACGTCAGGAGAGGAGGGGTAAGTCGGTGCCCTCTTCTTTAATAAATTATTCGCGGCAAAAAGCCCCAGTAAAAAACAATATGTTTACATATGTCCGCGAAAATCTGAAATTAAATAATATATATATATATATATATATATATATAATATATATATATATATATATATATATATGTGTGTTTAAACTTGGCTTTATAGTAGGCGACTATGACGCTGTTATGTTAGTACTTTAGACAGAAATTAAAAAAGTGACTACACCGGGGTTTGAACCCGGGACCTTAGCTTACCGGGCTAACAACAATGTACAAAACAGACCAAATTAGACAGTTTTAAATTGGTGGCCGCATAGCTCAGTTGGTAAGAGCATAGCCCGGTAAGCTAAGGTCCCGGGTTCAAACCCCGGTGTAGTCACTTTTTTAATTTCTGTCTAAAGTACTAATATATATATATATATACTGCCCGAAACGTTGGAACTAATAATAAAACCACACGGACTACCCGAAAATACAATGTCTGCACACATATATATATATATATACCTTTACGGAAATAATCACGCTTTATTGGATGTTTAAAACAAATATTTAATTAAAACTTCACATATATATATATATATGCAGACATTGTATTTTCGGGTAGTCCGTGTGGTTTTATTATTAGTTCCAACGTTTCGGGCAGTTCTCCCTGCCCATCTTCAAGGAAATTTAAAACATAAAACAATATCAAAACAAACAAAACCTTACTTCTTAACAAACACTGCAACTGGATACAAAGACAAAACCAAAAAGCTTAGAAAACATAGGTACTAATGACAACAAAACGTTGGAACTAATAATAAAACCACACGGACTACCCGAAAATACAATGTCTGCATATTCAATCCGTGAAAGTCTGCGATATAACATATATATATATATATATATATATATATATATTACATTATTATATTATATTATTATATTATATTATATATTATTATTATATTTATATATATATTATATATAACCGCGTCGAAAATAAGATGAACCAGGGCAGAACCTGGGCGTCCACCGACGTTTCGTCTGTACTACGTCAGACATTTTCAAGGTTGACTGTGACTCTACGGAGGTTGGAGTCACAGTGGTTGGCAAGCACGCAGCGCCCGCCTTATATAGCCTCAGCTGAAGGTGCGGGGCGGCGAGGTCATATCGTGAAAAGGTGCGGGGCAGCGATGTCATATCGAAAAAATATATATATACGGATGGTGGCAATTGAGAAACAAAATAGCACAGCCTACTGTAGTGAAACCATTTTAGTCCGGCTTTTTGTCATAGGGCCTGATTGGTTGTCTTTTGAAATGTTATTCGTTCTTAGAATTATGGAATCTGAAATTTGCACCACCTCTGGGCCCCGATTCATGTACATTTTTATCCCGGTATAAGCAGAGTTAGGTGGTATAAGTGCGGTATAACTCCGAATCCAATTCATGAAGACTTATCCCGCCTCGCACGGGGATAAGAAAATATGTAAACAGATGGCGGACATTTTAAATTTTGCGTCTATGTGTAAAACTAGAAAAGTTTTCATTACTCTCATAATACAAATCAGAAACCGTCTCGGGCCTAGGCCCAGATGTAGAAAATTATTCATAATACAACAGTGTAGGCCTAAAGTTCGATTAGGCTATAGGACTAGATAAAATTAATACGAACATAACACGTTTGACAAGCCCTTGGCCTCTCCTAGGCAACCCTAGGCCTGCACGACCTAGTTTTGACACACATCCCGCACAAATAACTAGTTTTGATTACTAAAAGCCTTATGCAGATGGACAATAGTATGATAGTCCTAGGCTATTCCAAAATTTACGGCAATAATACGCCTTTTCTTTTCTTTTAATGATCTCACGCAATCTTCTGTCAATAAATAAAAATGTAAAACAAAAGATGGTGCAAATTTTTAGTGTTCTTTTGCAAATCTGCTGATTTACATGGCTGTGGAATGCAGTGGAAAAAACATTTGTTGTACTTGTTGTTGGATTGAAAATTTCTGATTGGATGAGAGTTGCTCAGACTTAACCAGGCCTTATCCTGCCATGTCCTGCATTATACCGTCCTTATACCACTTATACCCGGGATAAATGTACATGAATCGGGGCCCAGAGGGATATGGCTGAATAGGTCAACAGACTACATTTCGAGGCATGAGTGCATGTTTCCAAGCAAGAGGGAGGCTCTGGCTATCATCTCTTTTGTTCATGTTATTCGGCCGTTTCTCAATTTCCACAGATTCACGGATAATACGTGGCTTGAGCTGTTGTAAGGACAAATAGTTTTTGTTTTGACAAAATCTATCACATGCGAGTAAGCTTTAGCATGTTGAGCCAGGGCTGATTTCTTGTCACCTGCTTTCACAGCATTAGAGTGTTCATTTATCCTCACTGCTATGCGTCTGCCTGTTTGGCCTATGTACGTTTGAACGCAGTCGCCACAGGGAACCTCATAAACCCCTCTTTCTTCCAGATGAACAGAGTCCTTTGCACTTCTCAAAAAGGAGCTGATTTTTCTGTCAGTGGAGAAAATGTCATTAGAAACTTTTACGGTAAATACAATAGTTTCGATTAAATTTATTAATTATTACAATGTATTGCAATTATAGCACTTTTTGGTATAAATATAATTATTTATACGTAGAACTCGCTAGATTGTCATAACATTTTCAGACTTTACTAAAATAACGCCAATACATCAAAAAAATTTAAGTCCCTAAACGAAATTCTTGTTACTTATTGATTAATTAGCTCATGAAATTAAGCATTTATTAAATCCCAATTAAAAGTTTCTTGTTCACGTACCAAAGTCACCTAGTGTATCACACAACCACACCACAACGAACCAAGAGAATAATGGTTCCAAAAATTAATTCCAATCACTTTGCTATTAATTTAATTAATTCAATTAATTAAAAATAATGACAATAATCTCTATTAATTGTGTAAAATTATCACAATGTCGTCGAACCTTGGTATTTTTTTCAAGCTAGTATTAAGAAGAATAAAGGTAATGAAAAAATGAAAAATGAAATTAATTAATCACCAAATTAATTACATTTTTGTTAAATTATTCTACTTTTGACATATGTATAATTATGTATACCCCTAACTCGGTCGATCGTCATAAAAATATACTGCTTTACTGACATAAAGCCAATGAATCCAAAATGTCATGTCCCAAAATAAAATTCCTATAACTTACCGATTAATTAAGAACATAATTGAATAATTACTTATATCTCAATAATTGTTGTTGACAATCGCGTAGCACATACAAAATGCCAACAATAGTATCAAATATAAACACTGCAATAATTTTAAAAAGTAATAGTCCCAAAATTAAGTTCATGCTACTTTCCCGTTAATTGAATCTTCCACATTTTTTTCTCCCCGTAAAATAAGCTTGCAAATGGTTCCGAGTTTGGCTGTGTTAATTTTACACAACAAAGTGATTCAAACAATTAAAATTAATTAAATTCATTCATTAATTCAATAAACGGGAAAGTAGCATGAACTAAATTTTGAGACTATTTATTTTAAAATTATAATCGCATTGTTTATATTTTGATCTCCTGTTGGCATTTTGTACGTGCTGCGTGGTTGTTAACAATAATTATGGAGTTATAAGTAATGCTTAACTTAATTTCTTAATTAATCGGTAAGTTATAGGAATTTTGTTTCGTGACATGACATTTTGGTTATTAAAAATGAAACTATATAACAGGTTGTAACGTTTTAAATAAAAATCATTGGACTTTCCACTGTTAATAATATTTTTATTAAAACTGTGATATTTCGACTCCTTTTCAAGAGTCTTTACAACAGTTTGTAAAGAAAGAAGAAGAAGAAGTTGTTAGTTTGATAAAGACTCCTGAAAAGGAGTCGAAATATCACATTTTAAATAACAATATTAATAACAGTGTCCAATGATTTTTATTTACAAAATGACATTTTGGAATCATAAGCATTATGTTAGTAAAGTGGTATACTTTTATGACGCTCGATAGAGTTTAAGGTATACATATCAATAAATATGTCAAAAGTGGGAAAATTTAACTAAAATGTAATTAATTCTGTGATTAGGCCCTAATTAATTTTTTTTACATTTTTTTTGTCTTAAAACTAGCTTAAAAATGATACCAATGTCAACCACATTGTGATTATTTTACACAATTAATTGAGATTATTGTCATTATTTTTAATTAATTGAATTAATTAAATTAAAAGCAAAGTGATTGGAATTAATTTTGGGAACCAATATTTTTATGATTTGTTGTGGTCAAATTGTTCTTGTGTGATACACTATAGGTGACTGATACGTGAACGAGAAACTTTTAGTTGGGATTTAATTAATACTTAATGTAATTAATTAATTAATCAATTAGTAACAGGAATTTCGTTTCGAGGCTTAAAATTTTGGATGTATTGGCGTTATTTTAGTATAGTATGAAAATGTTATGACAATCCAACGAGTTCTACGTATATATATATATATGGATTGTTGTAGGTTTCCGCGGCCCGTCATAGGATAGAAAACAAGGATCTCGGGTAAAACCGCGTCGAAAATAAGATGAACCAGGGCAGAACCTAGGCGTCCACCGACGTTACGTCTGTACTACGTCAGACATTTTCAAGGTTGACTGTGACTCTACGGAGGTTGGAGTCACAGTGGTTGGCAAGCACGCAGCGCCCGCCTTATATAGCCTCAGCTGAAGGTTCGGGGCGGCGAGGTCATATCGTGAAAAGGTGCGGGGCGGCGATGTCATATCGAAAAAAAATATATACGAATGGTGGCAATTGAGAAACAAAATAGCACAGCTTACTGTAGTGAAACCTTTTTCGTCCGGCTTCTTGTCATAGGGGCTGATTGGTTGTCTTTTGTAATGTTATTCGTGCTTAGGATAATAGAATCTGAAATTTGCACCACCTCTGAGGGATTTGGCTGAATAGGTCTACGGACTACATTTCGAGGCATGAGTGCAGGTTTCCAAGCAAGAGGGAGGCTCTGGCTATCATCTCTTTTTTTTCGTGTTATTCAGCCGTTTCTCAATTTCCACAGATTCACGGATAATACGTGGCTTGAGCTGTTGTACGTACAGGACAAATAGATTTTGTTTTGACAAATCTATCATATGCGAGTAAGCTTTAGCATGTTGAGCCAGGGCTGATTTTTTGTCACCTGCTTTCACAGCTGCTATGCGTCAGCCTGTTTGGCCTATGTACGTTTGATCGCAGTCGCCACAGAGAACCTCATAAACCCCTCTTTCTTCCAAATGAACAGAGTCCTTTGCACTTCTCAAAAAGGAGCTGATTTTTCTGTCAGTGGAGAAGATGGTTTCGATGTTCTTACAATTGAGAATTCTACCTGTGACGTCTGTGGTACCCTTGACATATGGAAGAAAAGCTTTTAACCGTGGTTTCTCCTTGTCCTCAGTATCATCCTCAGATTTCTTCAGTTCACGTTTAAACGCTCTGGTTATGTCTCGGTCCAAGTAACCATTGAGTGATAGAGCTTCACGGAGCTTGTCATATTTCTCTTTTGAGTGAGATTTGTCAGTAAGGTTTCCTGGACCTGGTGACTAGAGTGTTAACCACTGAAAATAACTGTGAAGGACGGTGGTGGGAAGCAGCATTCAGATACCGGTTGGTGTGGGTGGGTTTTCTATAGACTGTGTGTCCCAAACTGCCATCAACATTCTTTATTATCAAGACATCGAGAAAAGCAAGTGAATCGTTGGATTCTACTTCCATGGTGAACTGAATATTCGAATGGATACCATTTAGATAGTCAAGAAAATCATTCAACTTGTCCACACCATGGGGCCAAATGGCATAGACGTCGTCCACATATTGTATCCAAGAAGATGGTTTGTTAGGAGCTGCAGCTAGGGCCTTATTCTCAAAATCTATCATGAATAAGTTGGCAATAGCTGGTGATAGCGGCGAGCCCATTGGAGCTCCCTCCACTTGCTTAGAAAACTTGTTTTCATAAATAAAGTATGTAGAAGACATGCAATGCCTTGCTAACTTCATGATGTCTTTCGGTATCCCATAGCTTTCTTAACAAGGGCTTCCTTCACAGGTATGTTGGTAAATAGGGAAACCACATCAAAACTAACCTATATGTCCCCAGGGCGAACCTTCCATTCTTTGATCAGCTGGATCAGGTGGGAGGAGTTTTAATATTTTTTTTTTTTACATAGGACGCAGCATCCTCCGAGTAAGGTTGGAACCTTTTAGCGACATATCTGGCCAGAGCTTGTGTAATGGACCCTACTGCGCTCACTATGGGTCGCAAGGGAGCTCCGGGTTTGTGGATTTTGGGCAACCCATACAGTTTTGGAATGCGAGAGGACTTCTCCCTAGGAATGAGAAATTTATGTGCTTCAGGGTCAATATTAGAGGAAAGTATAAGGCTCCTAGTTGTCTTTTCTAGGTAAGTAGTCGGATCTCTGGGGGTAGCCTTATATGCCTTATCTTCAAGTAGGGCTAACATCTTGTCCTTATAATCAGAGCTGTTGAGTATGACGGTGGCATTCCCCTTATCTGCTGGCAGAACTATGATGCTAGTATTTTTCTTCAACTCCTTAAGGGCACGTAGCTCAGAGGCTGGGATATTCCTAGTGGGAGGCTTGGCCTTACGGAGGACCTTCGCAACATCTTGCCGCACCTGCTCTGCTTCCTCATCTGGAAAACCCATAACAGCAGATTCTACTCCACATATGATGTCTTCCACCGGCAAATGACTGGGGACCACCGCAAAATTGAAACCCTTAGCTAACACTGCAGTGGTAACTTCATCAATCGGGCAATCAGATAAATTATGAACGACATGTGAAGGATCTAATTTCTTCCCTATTGCTTTCTGTACACGTTGTAGAGCATTGATTTTTATCATTTGTCTCTCAGTTATGGTAGCCGCATCCATTACCGCTCTCTCTGTAGTTAACCGGTCAATATTATAAAACAACAAGGGGTGTATGGTTTTTGACAGAAGCAAATGGACGTCTAGTAACTCCTTAGCAATGATGTCATGGTCTTTTCTGGTTCTCTGTATGGCATCGCGTAGGAGCGCCATGCTAGCACGTCTAAGAATCTTATTGTTGTTAGTGGAGCTAGTATGATAGCTTAATTTCATTGCAACTGGAATGTGACCTTTATCTCTGCAATGAAGCAGGAACGTAAGATTGCACAACCACTTAGCTTTCTTTCTTCGTAAAATCTCAAATCGTCTAGTCAGATGTTTAAAGTCCTCCCCATAGAGGCGTGTGATGGATTGATGTAGGTTATCGCGGCCCGTCATAGGATAAAAACAAGGATCTTAGTAAAACCCGCGTCGAAAATAAGATGAACCAGTAGTGTAGTGGTACACGACATGAAAAACGACAATACTGCACTTTTTGAACACGGTTTGCCGCTTTGCACAGTTGTAGGTGGACCAAAACTAATATTTAAGGATGTGGAGGCATTCGAAATTTCCCTTAGAATTCAAAATGGCGGCCATTTTTCAAAACGATGTCCTCGAATACAAAAACTCTTTTGATGTCTCTAATAAATCATGTTTGGTATCGTTTTCGTATATTTCCGACTCGAATAACTCGAAAATAATGTCAAAATAAAAATCTGGGTGAAATTCTAGAAGTTTAACGTGTATTTAGTAGTATTTTCAAGGAAAATCTTCTTAGATTGGTTCCGACGTAGAAACTCCCTTACCCTACCCCTGTAAATGCTTCTAGCATTAAATTATTATGATTATAATGTTTGATTTATAATCAAAATTCATTTTTTTTACTTATTGTCCAGTCATTGCTGCGGCAACCAGAGGTGTCCAACAGGTGGTTAATGATTATTGTGCTGATTAATATGCTGCTCTTTTTTAGCTCGGTTTGGCACTTGGCTCAGTTGAAGCTGGTACCCAAAAGTTTTTTTTTAAATGTGGAGGCAATAAAAATTCCTTTCGAATCCAAGATGGCGGCGGTTTTTGGAATGTTGACCTTAGTAACAAAATTCTTGCAGTTTTTCAAATTCATCTGTGTTTGGGAGTCATTTTCGTATGTAAGTGACTCTCAGAATACAAATATTACTACAATATTAAAGTAAATAACAAAAAATTGAAAACTGAATATTTTGTAGAATTTAAAACTCAATACTGGAGTTTACTTGGCCTGTGTTTACTTTGTGACGTTGTTAAGAGGAGTCGCTGAGGCTGGCTCGGAGACGAGTCTCAGAACTCAGTTTTCTGTTTTTCTTTCTTTCGGGTAACGGTTAATAACGTCGGTATATATTTCACACGAACTTTTATAAAGAATCCATCTATAAGATCCATTACGCGTACTCCTTAATTAATTCATTAATTTTGAATTCACAAATCGTAAAATCTCCTTAATTTACTCAATTTTGGTGAACTTTGGGAATTTATTACAAGTGTACAGATTATTTTTAACGCATATTTGAATACTGGATATCAACGATTAATCAATGTGAACTAGCAGGTTAATTTGGTTTCATCGTAAATAAACGGTTTGGTGATAATTATTTCTAGAATTGAATCCATGTTTTGGATTTCCATTTTTTCGCGTTTTGGACTTATGTCTCGCAATTGACCTTTTTGGCTCATTACTTGCAACCAAGTGTGGATATCTACATAAAAGTACTTCATTAACATGCATGCAAAATTTGGTAATGTATTACCAACCGTTCAGCATAAATCATCAACACCTGCAGGGGCGCCAACTTTTCAGAACGACTGTGGGTGCTCAAAACATAGACAAACTATATGGGGTAGAGCAGTGGCGATTCTGGAGTAGTTTGACTGGTGAGGTGAAATTAATATCCCGGAGGTAGTATATGGGGACTACACGGGGGGTTCGGGGGGCGAAGCCCCCCAACAATAGTCGAAAATTGTGAAAATCAGGTTTTTAGAGTGCGTTTGGTGCGTTTTAGAAAAAAGTTGTGGGCTGAATGCAATACCAAAATAATGTAGTTTTTGTGCAGTCAAAACTGGAAACCCACCAAATAGAAGTGAGTCACTGAGGTGATAGATTATATTTAGAGCTATGAAAAAATAGCATTTATATTCTGAATATTTAGCATTAATTTTTCCAAATTTAGCATTTTGTAGCATTAATTTTCTTCTTTCCACCAAAACCCCAAATGTGGGGAGTTTCTTGTATTTTTAATGGGGAATGAATTCAAATTATGCTTTATAGGAACATTTCAATTCAATGTAGTCACTTTAAACGTTAGAATACAATGCTAAACCAATTCTCAATTGATATAGGTAAACCTTTTTTTCAGTAAATTTAGCATTTTGTAGCGTTTTTAAGAATTTATACTCACTGATTTAGCATCAATAACCTAAAACGCTAAATTTTCATGCCTCTAATTATATTACATCCCCGCTAGTGGTTGGCACTGGCGGCTTTGCGGTAGTTTCGAATCAGCACTACTACAATTGTTCCTCACATTGAAAAAATAAATCTTGGATATATACCATTCAATTCCGTATGTGTGTGGATGCGCAGAAGAACTGCCGTTTGTGACTGATGATGATTTGTGATGATTTGTGTGGGTGCACAGCTCCTACATAAATCTATCTCGTGGGTGCTTTGGCTCTCCTGCACCCACGGAGCTGGCGCCTATGAACACCTGAGTGAGCGCTTTTGGGTTGGGCCATGCAAGCTCAGCAAAGTTTAGTCCAATGGCAACTTAAAAATGGTAGCTGTAACCTGTTCAAAGAATCTCTCAAATGCATAGTTCCTTGGTTTCTTGTTTTGATCACACCATTACTCTCACTGATTGACAATTCATTTAAAAGACCTTGAAGAGCTCTCAAACACAGCTCTCAGCGTTCACCGTGAGTTCTGTAGTAGAAACTATATAATCTACAAGACTCCCAGACCATTCTCTGCCCTTGCCTTAGATAACGCACACGAACAAAATAATGCTCTTATTAAGGGTGACCGACCGTGGTGTAGAGGGCCTAACAGAAGATCCAGTGGCTCTTTGGAGGTGGTCAGTAAGTTGCAGGTCCTAAAGTCTGCAGGTTACACAGTGAATTTATTCCCGCACAAGATGAAACCCCAAGTATTCTTCGACAACATGAGCAATACTCAGCATACCAGACTATGTTTAGGGAAGACACTTGCGCTCAGATTTCAGATTTCAGATTTCAGATTCAGATTTAGCACGCTTTTATTCACTTCATTGATACAGATAATATATAACATAGAAAACAAACATTGATTTACATAATATGAAGGTGAATGCCACACATGAGAGAGGCTTGTGTGTGGGCGCATAATATTTTGTGGCAATTCAAGTTTAGATGGCAGATGACGTTGAATCTTGGTATGTATACCTAATTATGTAGTATTCAATCAAAGTATATAAATGTATGTGTATAAATAAAGTATATAATGTATAAAATATATACAAATGATACCACTACAGTGGGTATTATGTAAGCTAGGTACTTAAATTTATAAAGTGGATTCTTAGTGTTACATTTTAACAATATTATTATTATTGATTCATAGCAGTTGTCGACTCAAAGACAGTTTTCTAGAATTTGGTAATACGTTCTTGGAATTAAGCGAAGATCTTATAGTAATTGACAGCCGGTGTTAGTGAGCAAGGAAGGTGTTGACACATTAAACTCTCTTGTAGATGATGGCATCAATCTGTATAAGGTTGTAAAGGAGGTACTATATAGTTGATAACTTAATAACTACTTTTCAACCCTTAAGACAGTGAACAAAAGATCTTCACGGCTAAACTAAAAATTACGTCGGCAGGCAACAAGAATAAGAAGTGTGATGACTGATGAGCAGCTTTTTCTCTAAACTATTCATTGTAAGTCAGCACAGGGAAATTGAATTAGATGACTTTTTTCCGCACGAAAATCAGGCTTGTCCCCCTTCGATTTCAGCAAATGGTGAGCTGCGCATAGGTAACAAAGGCAAACTGACCATTAGGACTCAGATATTTTCACACATTCACTGATTGTAAACAGTGTCTGCTTTTAATTTCAAAGGCAAGCGGTCTGCCAAGAGAGCAATGTGTGAACTTAGTGAAGAACGCGGCATAGAAGTAATAAATTGCTTTAAACAGAAAATCTTAAATACCTATATTCTTTACTAATATCCTATCAATTAGTCGATTTGTGATAATAGCCGTAGTGAATTTGTAAACTGTACGTATCATTAATATTTTGAGGTCAAATTCGTGTTCTCTGCTCAAATTCATATGGACTTGACACCAAACATGATATTATTAGTCGTTTTGAGCAAAATTTTGAGTTCAAAGGTCATTTCCAAAATTGCCGCCATCTTGGATTCGAAGGGAATTTAAATGCCTCCACATCTTAAAAAATCTTTTGGGTACCATCTTCAACTGAGCCAAGTGCCAAACCGCGTTAAAAAAGGGGAGCATATTAATCAGCACAATAATCATTAACCACCTGTTGAGCACCTCTGGTTGCCGCAGCAATGACTGGCCAAAAAGTAAAAAAATGAATTTTGGTTTTAAATTAAACATTTAAATCATAATAATTTTATGTTAGAAGCATTTACAAGGGTAGGGTAAAGAGTTTCTATGTCGGACCCAATCTATGAAGATTTTCTTGAAAATACTACTAAATATATGTTAAACTTCTAGAATTTCACCTGGATTTTTATTTTAACATTATTTTTGTGCTATTCGAGTCGGAAATATACGAAAACGATACCAAACATGATTTATTAGACACATCAAAAGAATTTTTGTATCTGAAAACATCGTTTTGAAAAATGGCCGCCATTTTGAATTCTAAGGGAAATTTTGAGTGCCTCCACATCCTTAAAAATTACTTTTGGTTCCACCTACAACTGTGCAAAGTGGCAAACCGTGTTCAAAAAGTGCAGTATTATTTTGCGTACCGCTACCACTACAGGGCAGAACCTGGGCGTCCACCGACGTTTCGTCTGTCTACGTCAGACATTTTCAAGGTTAAATTAAAACCCCATTCAAAAAATACCTGGTCTATCCAAATTTGATGATTTCTTCTTGAATTACAGCCATTTTAAGAATTATTTTGGCGGCCATCTTGAGGACGCCATGACAGGTGACTTTTTTGCTACCATGCGTGTCCCCCGTGGAAATAACACTGTAAAATATGTCTTTTACAGCTTCTAAATTTTGGTGCTGGTTTCCGGAATTGAAATGTTTCTATAGTTTAAGCAGCTTGTTCCACGGACTTATAGTAGGACTGTAGGACTCAACATTCTATATTAATAATCTGCTTATGAATAATTTTCTGTATATTCTTATGCTCAAACAAAATCATTTCATAATATATGAATAGGAACTAGGAAGGTGTGTCTAGGTTCAATTTTGGCTATAGTTGGCCTACCTAAGCAATTACGCCTCGTTGTGGTTGTATATAAGAGCATAACAATGCAAACTGTCGATGAAAATATACATCTTATTTAATGCGTGTGCGAGAAAAGTAAATACGAGTGAACAGATTAGAAGTATTCCCCGAATTGTCGTAACCGGTGCGACTGACACACGTTAGCGCCATATACGCTCCAGTCCGGAATCACAATTACGCCAGCCATGTTGTGACGCAGCGCGCCGCCAGTGCTGCGATCTACATGTCGTTCCGATGCCGAATGCCTATACTCAAACCGTGTCTTACTTGGCCCAGCCGCCCAGTACCTGAGCGAGACCCTTTTATTTCCTAGGGATTATCCATTGACTGCAAGCCGGAGCGGATGTAATTGAAAGAAGGGTCGCTCAGGTACTGGACCAAGTAAGACACGGTTTGAGTATAGTAGAGATAATGTTCACCTCACCTGTGTTTGCTTCCCCGCGTAGTTGCTTTACCTGTCGCTGAGAAACTCGGCTGCTCAACAATAATTTTGGCGATTGCTTTATCCAGTGAAATGGGGCCTTCTCGGAGGAGTTTCTTATGCATTCTCACATTACCTGCCATCGTATTCGAAAGGACACGATCAAGAATTAAGATTGGATTTATAGAAATTAAATAAAGCGCAAAAACTGGGACCCTGTAACAATAAGCAACAAGGCAACAAGAGCTACAGTGTGGCCCAACGCTTGTCAAAACTGCGCAACGACAGCTATTTGTATTGTTGTCGAGGGATAATCCAAAGCACTTGCTATTCCAAATAAATCATAATAATACCGGATTGCTAAGGTTCTTCTGGTTAAATTGGAATTCTTTTTGCCTGCCACAAAAAGGTAGGTCTATTTCTAAAGCTTTGAAAGTGGCCAGTTAACGGCTTGTACACAGTCCTATGGTCCCAGGTTATAATTGTTTTAAAAACAAAGCTTCATTTTCCATTGTTTCCTTAATAAAACGTTAATGACAGATATTAGAATATAACTAGGAAAACGCTAAAGTCCCGTCGCGTTGTTGAGCGAGCACCGGTACGTGCAACACGACCCGAGTACGACATTCCCATAATGTTACATACCAATAAGTCTTTAAGGTCTTGACCGATTTAGCTGAAAATTTGTAAAATAGGAGAGAATGGATAAAATCCACCACCATCTAGAGGACCTTGACATCATTTCTTTGGGAAAACTATTTTAACTCTTTGATAACAAATAATACACTGCTTCCTCGATAGTATTTTGATTGAGCGAGCGTAGCGAGCGTCTCCACTTGACTCTTATGGCTCGAATGTCTGTTTTTGTTTTGTTTTTTTTCTGTTACTGCTTCGGTACAGGTCGCACCGTTTCTCTGATCGACCTGAAATTTTGCACACATGTACATACCACCTATGCGGGTTGCTGTATAGTTTTTGAACAAAATCCGATCGTTGATTATAAAAAATAATAAATAAAAAAAAAAAAAATGTTCCGATCGTTATGAAATTTTGCAGGGTCAATAAGTACAACGTTCTCTCCTATTTTACAAATTTTCAGCTAAATCGGGTAAGACCTTAAGTAGTGTAGATAGTAATTACATTTTAACAAAAGTAACGTTACCATGGCAACGAAAAGTCCCACTATGCACTGCCACCTAGAAGTAATCACTATTACTAGGAAAACGCTCAGTTGGACGCGTTGATGAGCGAGCACCGGTACGTGCAACACGACCCTAGTACGACATTCCCATAATGTTACATACCAATAAGTCTTTAAGGTCTTGACCGATTTAGTTGAAAATTTGTAAAATAGGAGAGAATGGATAAAATCCACCGCCATCTAGAGGACCTTGACATCATTTCTTTGGGAAAACTATTTTACTCTTGATTTCTTCTAGGTGGCAGTACATAGTGACCAGAATTCTTGTGCGACTTTTCGTTGCCATGGTAACGTTACTTTTGTTAAAATGTAATTTCTATCTACACTACTTATCGGATCAAAATAAAAATAACATATTCGTGACCGGACGGACATTCTAAATGATTTGGGTTCCTCAGATTTTGTCGCCGTTTAGTTTAAAAAAAAAACTTTAGGTTAACTTTAATGTAACTTTATAACTTTTTGAACGATTTTGCCACAAAACTAATGGCATTCAATCGGGAACGAAACTTGCGGATGGTCAAAATTTCAACTCGATCCGAGCCTCCATTTGACCACTATCATGAGCCAAAAAAGCTGTGTGACTTTCCGTTGCCATGGTAACGGGACTTTGTTATAATGTAATTTCCATCTACACTACACTGGTATATTTCCATACTGTTCTAAATCCATTTTTTGAAAAAATCGAGTTAGGCATTCCAGCTTGTTCTATGTACATTTATCTAACATTTTAGCCAAAAAAAAAAGTAAAAAAACTTATTTATAGGGTCATACTGACAATTCCATTTTGTTCTAATTACACAAAAGCACTATTCCTCCGATCCATAGTGTTAACCGCAAACGATTAAAATAAAAATTCCAGGTTGTTCTATATCCACGAACCAATAAAATGTTAGCTTTGTCACTCGCCGCCCAATAAGCGGTGCGTTTGTATCACCTGTTGCAATACTATACCCGCGGAAGTATTTCAAACTTACGTGCGTTGATCATATTAAATTTGAGATTGTGATTTGTGAAATGACGTGTGAAGTGAGTGGGACGTCAAAATGTTTGAAGCAGGTGCGGATACATCTGCAGAGGGTGATCCTGAAGAAGTTGTATTATCATTATTTGATGGTGGCAGCTCAGATGAGGATTTTATTGACCCCACTCCAACAAAAAATATGCCGCAAAAAGTGTGTCAAATACCTCAAACTGATTGAGTTGCTCCTCTATGATAGAAACTCTAGAACAAAGTTTTGGACAAGAAGGTCTAGGCCAAGGAAAATGCAATGATGTAATGTTTTATTTAATTAAACCTGCAGACTGGCACTCACTTCATTAAATGAATATGTGAAGGCATTTTAAATGTCATTGTCAAATAATAGACCTAAAGTACTAGAAACCATTGCCTACTTGTAAACCTATAGATTAGCTTAGACTTAGGGTACTATAGAAACCAATGCCTTCCCACAGAGCAAATGGTGGAAACAGGAATCAATGTTATTTGCTGGCGTGTCGCATATTGGGTACAGCCAAGATGAACAGGCACGCACACCTGCATGCGCTCGACTGGGTCGCGTTGTGTTCGCAACAGGCGGCGACTGATTGCAACATTGTCGGCAATTTACAAAGCTGTTACAAATCAAACAATACCGATTCACTGCTTACTAAAATTTAATGATCACTGTTTTAAAGCAATTGTGCTGTGTTTTTTTAGGGCGCGGCTATCGCGGCCTTATAGGTTTGGGCGAAAGTTTATATATGTATGTATCCGTGCACATTTGGAGCGCGTCAAGACCTATGCATTTATTTGAGGTAGAAGATATTAACCAATGTAAACGAAACTTTACAGACATGATCCCAAAAGAACACTGAATCACTCTTTAAAATTTCATACTTTTGTGACGGGCGTAAGTGTTCC
This sequence comes from Sweltsa coloradensis, assembly GCA_024449915.1. NCBI lineage: Eukaryota > Metazoa > Arthropoda > Insecta > Plecoptera > Chloroperlidae > Sweltsa > Sweltsa coloradensis. The sequence continues at coordinate 135,075 of JAMZAV010001310.1, forward strand.
TAAATGCAAGTTTAGTAAGCCGTAAAATTTTGACATTTTACACATTGCGATAGTTTTTCATCAAACGTCCGTTATCAATTTTGCGTTATCACAACGAAACTTACATACCTGAAGCTTTGATTGTTTGTTAATAGAATACTACCAAAAACAAATTCATGACGTCATTAGTTGCGAACCCACGTGTGACAGAAATTAGTCAGATCCGTGAACATTTAGCGCGCGTCAAGATTTATGCATTTATTTGAGGTAGAAGATATTAATTGATGTAAACGAAACTTCACAAACATGATCCCAAAAGAACCCTGCATCACTCCTTAAAATTTCATACATTTGTGTGGGGCGTAAGTATTCTTAAATGCAAGTTTAATTTACATAATTTTTTTCAGATCCGTGTACATTTGGCGCGCGTCAAGGTCTACGAATTTATTTGAGGTAGAAAATATTATCCAAAGTAAACGAAACTTTACAGGCATGATTCCAAAAAAAAAAACTGCATCACACCTTAAAATTTCATACTTTTGTGAGGGGCGTAAGTGTTCTTAAATGCAAGTTTAATCTACTTATTTTTTTTGTATCCGTGTAGGTACTTTAAGCACACGTCAAGACATACGCATTTATTTGAGGTAGAAGATATTAACCGATGTAAACGAAACTTTACAGGCATAAACCCAAAAGAACCCTGCATCACTCCTTAAAATGTCATACCTTTGTGAGGGTAAGATAAGATAAGATAAGATAAGATTTATTCTTCAAATAGACAATTTTACAATTAGTCCAAATCTCTACAGAGATGTGCGAAGAGTGGTATAAATATGGTATAAACTATAAAGGTCTATACATTAATGTATAGTTAATTCTAACAAACAACGTTATAACACATAAAATAATATCATATATGATAGAAGAAGTGTAGGCCTGCATAATGGGCCTACATACTATATGCATATTATGTGCTGCGATATAAGCAATATAAGATACAAGGAAAAGTAAAATTATAAATACAATGTTGTAACAAATAGATACCTATAAAACTTAATGCCAACATTAATATCTACATAGTATGCATGTTATGCTACATACAAGACAATATAAAATAAAAGTAAATATAGGTAGTCAATTTATAGCCTAAATACAATGATGATAGCCTGCGTATAGAGACACATTGCTAATTGCTCTTAGTCAATACTATAGGCTACATAGCAAACTCTTTTATGGTTGTAGGCCTACATTTAGATGAGGAATTAATCCTAGCAAATTAATCAGACTGTAAAGAGATCATGGTTTTCATAGCTTGTTTGAGTAAATCTAGCACAATAACAAATCACTAAGTTAAGTAATTATACTACAGTAGGAACTTATCTTTGAACTCCTGTACAGAATAAAAGGATTCATTTAACAGCATGTTTTTTAACCTAAACTTGAACAAGGATAATGTAGTGCACTCTTTTATTTTGTCTGGTAGAAGATTGTAAAGTAAGGTTCCCTGGTAGGATGGACTCTTTTGACACTGAGACGAGGTTTGTCTTTGAATTCGGAGAAAAGATTTTTGACGCGTGTTATGCGAGTGTACATCCAAATTTGTTTCGAAGTTATTGATGTTACTCTTTATGTAAGTCAAAAGTTGCAATATATATAAAGAAGGCATAGTTAATATTTTTAGATTTTGGAAATGTATTCTGCAAGATTCTAACTGATTTAGATGAAGTATATTCCTGAGAGCTCTTTTCTGTAATTTAAACACTGTTTCCCACAGTATAGAATTTCCCCAAAATATTATGCCGTAGCTCATTTTTGAGTGAAACATTCCATAGTATTGATTTTTCAATGTGTTTATATCAGCCATCTTGGACATTATTCTGATTGCATAACAGCTGCTAGAGAGCTTATTGCATAAGGCATTTATGTGGTTACTCCAATCAAGATTTCCGTCAAGCTGTACCCCTAGGAATGGTACATGTGAGTTTTGCTCCAGTACTACATTCTGCACATTTATGACTATTTGTTGAGGGGCAGAATGCTTATTCTTAAAATATATTACTTTTGTTTTATTCGGATTTAGAGACAAAAAGTTTGCATCAAACCAGTTATTTTTTTTAACATTACGAAATTGGCCTTGATCAATAATTCAGCTAAGTTGGGATTCGTAAGTAGAACATTTGAATCATCGGCAAAAAGAGTTAACAAATCGGCTGCAATGTTGCCCGGCATGTCATTAATATATATAAGAAATAGAATTGGTCCAAGTATTGATCCTTGTGGGACTCCTAACTTAACTTCCCCCCAATTGGAGAAGTATATTTTCTCATTATTATTGTTATCAACTTTTTAATACATGTTTTTTGTTTCCTGTTTGATAAATATGATTTGAACCAATCATTTGCTATACCTCTGATACCATAATGTTCTAGTTTTTTAAGTAAATTTCGTGATTTACGCTGTCAAAAGCTTTGCTTAGGTCACAGAAAATACCTATTGTGTGCTCCTTCATATTCAGTGATCTGTATATAAATTCTGTAAAATTAGTTATAGCTGACATAGTTGATCTGTTTTTCCGGAATCCGTGTTGATTGGAGGAGAGTATTTTGTTATCATTCAAGTAACTCATTAACCTATTAAGCATAACACGTTCCAAAATTTTTGAAAACACTGGGAGTAATGAAATAGGTCTATAGTTATCAGGTAAGGTTTTTGCCCCTTTTTTGAACAGCGGGATCACTTTCGAGCATTTGAATTCATCAGGAAAAATTCCAGATTCCAGAGACACATTAAATAATTCAACAAGAGGATCAGTAAGGTAGTTTGCATATTTTTTCAGTATAAAGTTGGGGATTTCATCTAGCCCAGATGAATTTTTATTACCCGATTGTTTTAGGAGGGACATCATTTCTAGTTTTGTAACGGGACAAAGAAAAATTGAATTGTTTACAGGAGGACTAGCATTATTGAGTAATTTGATTGCTTCAACATCATTGGTAAATTTTTTAGGCATGTTTGAAGAAGCAGCTGTTATAAAGAATGAATTAAATATATTGGCAACGGCTTCGGGATTATCCGTGGCACTACCACCATGATTTAGTTCTACTTATTGGGCTGCGAAGAACTTGTCTTCCTCCCTAGTTCCTTGTTAATTAGATTCCAAGTTGTTTTGGCAATGTTGTCAGAGTTGATTATTTGCGATTGGATATGTGATTTTTTAGCTAACATGACAACTGTTTTAAATATGCGCTTATACGTTTCTACATAATTATGAAGCACCTCACTACCCGATTCTTTAGACAATTGAATAAGAAGCCGTTTGTGTTTACTAGAAATTCTTATACCCTTTGTTACCCAGGACTTTTTTGGTGGTAAGCATTTCTTCGTAGTTACGGGAAAGGCCTTGTCAAAATGGCTATGGAAGGCCGAGATGAAGTGATAGAACTTGCCAGCCGTTGTAGTAGCGTTACGGCTTGCAGTCCAATTTTCTTGTTGTAGGAATGTTTCAAAACAGATCAAGATTTTTTTTTGAGAAGAATCGTTTTGTAACTGTTGGCCTAGGTCTTTTATCTGGCTGAGAGACTTGTAAACTATTGTATTCAAAAGCAATGCTTTGAGCAAAATGATCAGATAGACCAGACTCAAAAACTTGAGTTTCAAAAGTAGACTGCTGTATGTTTGTACCAATGTTGTCCAGACAAGCTTGGTAATTTAAATTTAACCTGCTGAGGCGAGTTGGCTCATTAATAGTAAGTGAAATTCCATAGCTTTTAAGGAGAGTTACCAGAGATACCTTATCCCTACAGTCACCCAACATGTTAATATTGAAGTCACCACAAACAGTTAAATCATGTTTGCCTTTTATTGCAGTGTCAAGCAGAGTTTCTAGTCGACTAAAAAATAAATCTAAGTTTCTCCTTATAATACTAGGGGGTCTGTAAATGCATACAATTAACATGTTGAGTTCCGTTATTTCTACAGCAGAGCATTCAAATACATGTTCAACACTTAGGTTGCATAAGTCAATCCTGTTTACAAAAGAAATTTCATTTTTAAGGTAGATACAGCTACCCCCATAGCATCTGTTATTACCTACTACTTCCCTACAGAAGGAAGAGGCAAGCCTACATTTGGCAATAGTGCAATTTGGCATTTCAGAAGCTGAGCGCCAGTGTTCAGAAAAACAATACACATCGGCCCCCAGCTCTAGGTCAGACACTTCTAATAAGTTTCGTTTGAACAAGGACAGGGACTGAATATTTTGATGGTATACCTTGAAATGACGTTTGTCCTCTTCGCACAACCTGTTCTAATATGAACGCCCTAAAGTTGGAGTGTACTTTTTAGTGGGAATCGAAGTCCGCTTGGAACCAGAACGATTGACCGGGTTCCCTTGCGAACCAACCTGCTGTGCAGACCCATTGTTCCACTTAGTTTTTGGGATGGTACCCGTGGGCCTGTGTCCGCCAAACGAGAAAGGTGGCCCTACGTTTGGAGTTGATGCTGCTTGCCTACTGGAACCAATCTGCGTGAGCTTCGGCACTCGAGGCAACTTGGCAGCTGGAGGAGACACAGGTCTACCAGTTGGTGTAGTTGTAGGTCTAGGACTGGGACTTCGACTCGGGCTCGGTGAAGATGTAGGCCTAGGACTCATACTCGGATTGTGATTATTTGTTGTGAGATCGGTGATAGCAACGAGATTTAGCATGGAGGTTTTCACTACTGTAATGAATCTGTGTGTAAATTTGCAATGTTATTGGTTGAAAAGAAAACTCATATTATTATTCCGAGTATGATTTTTGCGGCGCTCCTATTAAGTATGTCATGATAAATGTATATATTATATTATTTGATATATATATATATATATATATATATGTGTATATTATTTGATATAATAGCCTGTAATTTGCAATGTTATTGGTTTTGAAACGTTAAGGCGTAATTTTACTTGTGACAACAGTAAATTTATTTTTAAGAGTTCATGGTCTGGCTTTTTCTACACGCATCTTCTTCCAATGTGTTGTTATCACATTAGGAGTCAAAACATATAAAATTATAACCTTAAACTATACAAATATGTCGGATTGATTAAACGTGATAGTTGTTTTTGGAAGAATACGAATGTAGGGGTGACCAAACAGTACGCGTCGATTCAAGTTACCTTCCTAATAAGAGAAGAGCATATTATTCTATATGTCAACAACGAAAAGTAAAATACGAAGAGACTCCATGTGAATATTATTGCCAAGTGCAACGGTGATGTTGATGATGGGGGGGGGGGGGGGAAGAGTGTCGGCCGTGTGTGTGGCGACTGCACATGGGATCACATCTGGCCACTTATCTCTAAACAAATCAATTCCGAAGTGTTTATAAAACAAATTGAAAGGCCTTCATTTTTTCTTAGTCCCGAGTGCAGTCAGTTCCATAGTATATAGTGAGTGCAAGACTGTGTGTTGGAGTTTTCGTGTGATTTCTAGCTAACTTCTGGTTTGAATTCAATTACTTCAAGTTGATTGGTGAAATACGTGAAACCATTTGCAAATATTTCGGGATTGTCGTCGTTCGTGAAGTGAATGGCCAGCGGCCACTCAATTTAATGTATTTCTAGTTATTCGGTTTGCAGTTGATTTCATATAGTTGGTGCAAGGCTGCAGGCTCATGTCAGTTTGGGGCATAGGTCGCGGGGCTTATTACCTTGCCTAGTGTCCCTAAAGTGCGTTGTGCGAAGTTCACCCTTGGAATTGTATAAATGATGAGCTATATGTCCTAAATTTTACCGACAGTGTTGTCTCGAGCGCTAAGCGCTGGACTCTGATTCAGGAGGTCCCGGTTTCGGATCCCGTCGAGACCGGCAATCTTGACTGTAGGTTTTTCCGAGGTTTTCCTCAGTCGTTAATGCGAATGCAAGGGATTAAGTCCTCTAAAATAGCCCTCGAACATCCCTTCACAATTGTCCTATCCGCAATATACCTATAGCTAGTTACCTGAAGATGGTCACACCGGTTAAATCTGATGTGTATACCCTACAGCTGGCGGGCATCCTACAAAAATGTATTTATATAAAGTTGAGACTTGTCAAAATTGTGAATGCATACTTTATTATTCCACTGTTTTGTTCGCATATAGCAACCCAGGTCAAACCCAAGACAATGTCGTTTTCACAAACGAGGGCTACCGGTTTGCCTATCAATGGTTTACCAGTGGTTTGGGTTCATGGGCTATATCGTTGGATTGAATCGATTTACATGTATATTATATCTCTCTCGAGTAAGATATTTAACCGAGAAGATTTAATAAAAATTATGTTCTATAACTTGCGTGTGTTGTATAACTTGTGTAAGTCTGGTGATTTAGAGCAGTCACAATTCAAATAAGCAATTATTGTTGTTGCTTTCACAATGTCTTAATGAGTATATGACATTTTCCTAGAAATGTTTCATTAATTTTTAATAAATTATTTTCACAAAGTTTTTTTTTTAGTAGGCCTACAGAAAAGCAAATGTTTACTGTCGGTAAATGTTCCAAGTTCATTATAATATGTATGTATTGATCGCGCCCTACAGTAAACGGCAGGAGGCCATTTACAGAGACAAATCTTAACCCAAGGATGTGTTAACCGTGTTATGAAAAAAATTCACATTATGTTTTATTTGGGTAATCGTATCGGCTAGCATCATACTTTTGTTTTCATAAAGTGTTCCAGACAAAGTTGTTATATTTTACCGCACTGATATTTTGAGGGTGTACAGTTTTTTGTTTCATTCGTATTTTGTTCAAGTTCATTTGAGAAAAATTAAGTTTAATTACTTCGCTTTTATTTGAAACAACAAGCGTTAGTAAGTATTTTACAAGATAGGTAAATGACGCGGAAAGGACCGGCGTGGAAAGGCACTGCAAGAGGTCGCGCCAGCGACCTCTTGTTTACATAGTATGTTTGTGTAAAAATTGAGAAACTGCAAATAACATTCGGTGAATTACTGTCTCAATAACACTTGGCACTGGCTGTTCTAGGCATAGCCGTATAATCATTTTTTTTAAATAAAAAATAAAAAATGGATTGCACATAATATAAATCTCAATTGCCTACCTGCCGGTATAATCTACCTAGATCCTAAATAGGAAAGTCATTAATTAAGTCTGGTATACTAAAACATAAATTCATTATGGAACTATAAATGGCTAGGACATAAGCGCCACAGATGAGATTTTAGATTAAAATTGTACGGGATGTCACTCCAAGCTATTATTATTATTCTTTCTTTAACGTAATAATAAAAATGTGGACATAGAACACAGCACCTTCATTGAACAGTTCCAACCGCTGTTCATTGTTCCATATCAATGCGAAAAAACTTTTTAAAACTTTTTGTATTAAACTGTAGGCCTACAATTTTTTCTACTTTTTAAGTGGGTTATCATAACTGCATGTCAAAAGGTGTCTTCTGTGAAAATTTCGGACTCTAATTTTAGGGCATGGGAAACAAATACTGAACCTTTAGACGCCTTTATCTCCGAATGACACGGAACGGATATAGAACAGTCTGGAAATATGCCAGCGACTACTTATCGGATCAAAATAAAAATAACATATTCGTGATCGGACGGACATTCTAAATGATTTGGCCACCTCAGATTTTGTCGCAGTTTAGTTTGAAAAAAAAACTTTAGATTAACTTTAATGTAACTTTTTAACTTTTTGAACGATTTTGCCACAAAACTATACAGCAACCCGCCTAGGTGGTATGTACATGTGTGCAAAATTTCAGGTTGATCAGAGAAACGGTGCGACCTGTATCGAAGCAGTAACAGAAAAAAAAACAAAAAACAAACAAACAAAAACAGACATTCGAGCTATAAGAGTCAAGTGGAGACGCTCGCTTCGCTCGCTCAAAAACGCTAAAGTCCCGTCGCGTTGTTGAGCGAGCACCGGTACGTGCAACACGACCCGAGTACGACATTCCCATAATGTTTCATACCAACATAGGCATACCTTCAAAATACTCGAAGACAAAAACTTTCAATGTTGAATCTTCACTCCATCCTTGATTTTTTTACATCATTTTTCAAATTATGATTACCAATAAGTCTTTAAGGTCTTGACCGATTTAGCTGAAAATTTAAAATATAGGAGAGAATGTTGTACTTATTGACCCTGCAAAATTTTATAACGATCGGAACATTTTTTTAAAATTTTTTATATATAACCAACGATCGGATTTTGTTCAAAAACTATACAGCAACCCGCATAGGTGGTATGTACATGTGTGCAAAATTTCAGGTCTATCAGAGAAACGGTGCGACCTGTATCGAAGCAGTAACAGAAGAAAAAAAAACAGACATTCGAGCCACAAGAGTCAAGTGGAGACGCTCGCTACGCTCGCTCAAAAATACTATGGAGGAAGCAGTGTATTATTTGTTATCAAAGAATTAAAATAGTTTTCCCAAAGAAATGATGTCAATGTCCTCTAGATGGCGGTGGATGTTATCTATTCTCTCCTATTTTACAAATTTTCAGCTAAATCGGTCAAGACCTTAAAGACTTTATTGGTATGTAACATTATGGGAATGTCGTACTCGGGTCGTGTTGCACGTACCGGTGCTCGCTCAACAACGCGACGGGACTTTAGCGTTTTCCTAGTTACTTCTAGGTGGCAGTGCATAGTGACCAGAATTCTCGTGCGACTTTTCGTTGCCATGGTAACACGTTACTTTTGTTAAAATGTAATTGAGCGAGCGAAGCGAGCGTCTCCACTTGACTCTTATGGCTCGAATGTCTGTTTTTTTTTTTTTTTCTGTTACTGCTTCAATACAGGTCGCACCGTTTCTCTGATCGACCTGAAATTTTGCACACATGTACATACCACCTAGGCGGATTGCTGTATAGTTTTGTGGCAAAATCGTTCAAAAAGTTAAAAAGTTACATTAAAGTTAATCGAAAGTTTTTTTTTCAAACTAAACGGCGACAAAATCTGAGGTGGCCAAATCATTTAGAATGTCCGTCCGATCACGAATATGTTATTTTTATTTTGATCCAATAAGTAGTGTAGATGGAAATTACATTATAACAAAGTCCCGTTACCATGGCAACGGAAAGTCGCACAGCTTTTTTGGCTCATGATAGCGGTCAAACGGAGGCTCGGATCGAGTTGAAATTTTGACCATCCGCAAGTTTCGTTCCCGATTGAATGCCATTAGTTTTGTGGCAAAATCGTTTAAAAAGTTATAAAGTTACATTAAAGTTAATCTAAATTTTTTTTAAAAACTAAACGGCGACAAAATCTGAGGTAGCCAAATCATTTAGAATGTCCGTCCGGTCACGAATATGTTAATTTTATTTTGATCCGATAAGTAGTGTAGATAGAAATTACATTTTAACAAAAGTAACGTTACCATGGCAACGAAAAGTCGCACAAGAATTCTGGTCACTATGTACTGCCACCTAGAAGAAATCAAGAGTAAAATAGTTTTCCCAAAGAAATGATGTCAAGGTCCTCTAGATGGCGGTGGATTTTATCCATTCTCTCCTATTTTACAAATTTTCAGCTAAATTGGTCAAGACCTTAAAGACTTATTGGTATGTAACATTATGGGCATGTCGTACTCGGGTCGTGTTGCACGTACCGGTGCTCGCTCAACAACGCGTCCAACTGAGCGTTTTCCTAGTTTCTATCTACACTACTTAAGGTCTTGACCGATTTAGCTGAAAATTTGTAAAATAGGAGAGAATGTTGTACTTATTGACCCTGCAAAATTTCATAACGATCGGAACATTTTAATATTTTTTTATTTTTTATAACCAACGATCGGATTTTGTTCAAAAACTATACAGCAATGCGCATAGGTGGTATGTACATGTGTGCGAAATTTCAGGTCAATCAAAGAAACGGTGCGACCTGTACCGAAGCAGTAACAGAAAAAAAAGACATTCGAGCCATATGAGTCAAGTGCTGGAAACGCTCGCTACGCTCGCTCAATTATATTCGATAGATTTGAGCTGCCAAATGCTATGCAGCTTTTAGAAATCAATAAAATGCACCCGTTTAACATTGTGTTTAGATGGCTCCAAGGTAATTTTTGCCCATCCGTCGACCATGTCTGTCGGCTTGCGTCACACTTTTGGCGCGGACTTAAAACGTCGTTTTGCAACTAGATTATAAGTTACATTATTTTTATAAGGGCTTCAAATTTTGTTTTGAAACTGTTTAGAAAATTATGTACAATCATATGAGCAACTTGAAAACATAATTTAAAATGTCATGCAAATAGCTTATTCATGTCACAATGCTTGGACGTGAGGTGTCTGCGATTCCGTAATATTTTATTTTAAACATCTGATAAGAAGCGTATCGTAAAACACTTCCTCGATCTTCGAGCTAACATCTCCTTTGTTCTTTGTTTCAGAGTGTACGAACGCCAAGGAAAACCACTTAACACTAATATTATTTTCTGATTAATTTTTCTCATTTATCAGCAAAGAAAACTGTATTAAAATACTTTTCGTATCACCTACGTTGCGTGAGTCTATGTGTGATTTACTGACCACCCACTCAATGCATACATATCCTTGCTTTAAATTTAGTTTCTCAGGTTAGCACCCGAATCAATCCAAGCTAGTTCATTTTTTGTACATTGTTTCTTCACTCCTTTATCTACAATCTAATTATAAGGGGAACTGGTTGTCTGCCGTTTCATTGTACCGGCGGGCGAACAAAATCGTGCAACGCTAGAAACTATAGAAAATCATTAATCCTTTTATTTAGGTTGTAGATAAAGAAGTGTAGAAATAATATAAAAAAATCGCCGTTCAAAATTCAAATTTGAACTAGCAGGATTGATTTGGTCAATTTGAATATGATTTTTGATTCTGAGGATGTCCCGTAAAAAAAAATCCTGAAATTAATCTGCTCTTCTATTATGTCCATCTTTCATTCTACTTACTTTTCAGACGTCTTAACTGCATTCTTTAGAAATCATATTATTGAGGTCTAGGGATTCCCTTAAGGCGGGAGGTAACGGCATCGATTTCCACAACGGCAATCCTGAGAGATGTCCGGCCTCTTGAGGTTAATCCAATTAATTAATCGAAGAGGCTAATAAAAAAAATCCAAAAAGTAAGTTTAGAACAAAACACGTTTGAAAACTCCATTTTTAACCAATATTTTTTTATTTTATTTTATTAACTTGTAACAAGTATCATGTTTATTGTGCATTTTATTAAGGTCTAAAGTAAGCCTACATACATTAATAATTGTACACGACTGATATTACCATGGAACCAATTAAAGCAATAATTTATTCAAGTAATATTTTATTTCCATTTCCAGAAACATCAGAAATATAAGGTACAATAATATTGTAAAAATATGTTTAAAAATTTCTTTGAGTATGATGGCTTTTTAGACGATTTAGCTAAGCGAATGAGGATTTTATAACGACACTTGATCGCGTCTTCGTCGTGATTAATGTGTCTGTTAATTGTCTGTGAAATGTTTGCTTGTTCGATCCCATACGGCCGAACGGCTAAACAAATAAAGCTGAAATTTTAAACACACATCCGTAACCAGTGTACTTAGAACTGCTAACAAAATTAGCAATATCCGTTGCGATTTAAACCTACAAGAAATAATAAACTGAAAAATGGGCTTAAATGTGTATTCTGTAGGAATAATTTTAACAGCAATGCTTTTGTTCTTGAAGAAGTCATTTTTATCGAATATTTTTTTCAGGCTGTGATTACATGCATAGCAGTGACCAAGGTGTATCGAACCTAGGTTCCCCTAAAAAAATTCCGCTGGGACATTGAATAAACCTTGCAATCTTTAATCGTATTTTGTAATGGCCATGTTTTCTATAGTATTGTATTCATTTCAAAACATGTTTTATAATTTTTAAATACAATCCAGAAATAAATAAATCTTTCCCGACCTGGGGTTTGAACATAGGTCTTCCACATTTCGGGTATAAAGGCGCTTTAGACAACTAGACTAGGAAAACGCCTAGGTCGTTGTTAGGCGAGTGATGTGTTGAGTACTCGGGAACATTTGCATTTGAGTTTGTATAATTAATATGGTTTTGAGTTTAGATGGTATAAGGGCAAGTCAACTGTAAGGCCGTAATGCACCAATCTAGCCTATGATAGGCTAGAGAGGCCTTAGGTAAAGGGGGAAGAAAGGGAATGTTCCCGGGTACTCAACAAATGGCTCACTCACTCGTTTAACAAAGTTAGACGAGTGAGCGTAGTGAATGAGGACATTATAACGCCACTTGATCGGGTCTTCGTCTGTGTGAATTGTATGTTTGTTTGTTTGTTTGTTTGGTTCCACACGGCCGAACAGCTAAACGGATTGAGCTGAAATTTTAAACAGCCATCCGTGACTAGTTTACTTAGAACTGCTACCAAAATGACCAATATCCGTTGAGATTTAAACCTACAAGAAATAATAAACTGAAAAATAGGCTTAAATGTGCATTAAATATTTCAACGAAAAAGGTTTTTGTTTTTGAAGTCATTTTAATTTAATCGAATCGTTCTTGTCAGGCAGTGGCGGATCTAGGACATAATCATGGGGGGGGGCGATTCACATGTGCATGCACAGTCGTGGGAAAGGGACTAAGCACGGCCGCACGAAGGGTATGGGGGGCGGAGCCCCCCATTAATAGTGCCGCAGGCGAAAATTTTGAAAATCATGTTTTTAGAGTGCATTTGGTGCGTTTTAGAAAAAAGTGGTGGGCGGAATGCAATACCGAAACAATGTAGTTTATGTGCGTAAATTTGTTTTGTCGTCATGTCGAGCTTACAATTTACAGCATTGGCCTACATTGCAACATATTAACTTTTGATCTTATTTTCAATTTAGCATTCTATTTATTAAACGTCTGTCCTATTCAGTTAAAAACGATTTACAAAGGAGGACAACTAAATAAATCTAATTATACACTGATGCAGACACATTTCAGAGGCGACAGATGATTTCTGACAACATAAAGTTGTTTTTTCCTGGGAGTTTTAAATAAGGGTACAAAAACACAATACAAAACTTGCATTCTATGTATATGGCATAGGCCTATATGGCACTTGGTTAAATTGGTACAATGAGACATAATTATGTAATTAAGAACTTGTAGGGGCCTATAGACTGAGCAAACATAGCTGAAGGTTTGTCAATAAAAAACTAAGCCTATATCAATAAAAAATAGAAAACATCTTATATCATGTTGTGATTGTAGTTGTATGTTCATGTAATAACTGATTAGATATAATTATTATCATGGCATTATAATAAAGATCAAAATGATTGCATGCTCCGGTTTTTGTTGTCAGTAAATAGTGTAGGCTAGGCTAACACATTAAAGATTGCATGTACCGGTATTACAAAAAAAAGTCCAGTTTCCTGCGTATCTAGCTTAATCTCACGGTGAACATTGAGCAGAGCCAATCCTGTTAGACTATCTTCACCCATTCTTGTCTTTATCCACGTCTTCAGACGTCAAAGTGTAGAAAAGCTGCGCTCTGCACTTGCAACACTTACAGGCATTGTGAATAGGATTTTCAACAGTGAATGTATCACAGGAAACATGGCTGGATCGCATTCATGTAATATAGATGAAGTATCGTACATAGGTTTGTCCACAGCTGTTGTCAATCGACGTAACCACATAGACTTCCAAATGAAGAACTCTCCGCGCAACAGGGCTTCCATGTGTTCCTGTCCATTTACTCCTCTTTTGAGTGGTAATGACAGGATATTGTCTTGATGGCTTTTGCAGAATCAACTTCATCATTTTCGACTAAATAAGTCGGCATTAGCGCAAATATTCCAAGTATATTAAAAATATTGCTTTGAAATCTGCTTTTGAGATCCTCGATGACACTGTCGAGAAGTGGGATATATACGGCGCGCCGGTTGTACTCTCCGGGTAGTTTTCTCTGTGTATTTGCCTTTTATAAATACGATATCTACGTAAAGCTCAGCACAGATAGATGTTAGTCTTGAAAAAAAAAACAGGTTAAAGCTTTCCTCACATTCTGTTCTTGTTTTTATTAAAGAAGCAACAAGGTCTTGAACACTGTTTTCTGCCACAGTTACATCGATCGTTTTTTTCTGGAACAGTGTACTCAATGGTTTTGTAACAACCAAAACGTCACCAAGACAAAATAGTGCAACAAGAAACTCACTGCACGTTAGAGCTGTCATTATAGTCGTTCATCTCGACGGCGAAAAGGCCTAAAATGGGCTCAACTTGGGGGGCAAGGGCTAACCCATATAATTCGGTTTTACACATCACGGAGCATGTACTTTTGTATAACTGAAGTAAAAATTTTACTGCTAACAATACGTCACGACGCTTCAAAGATGGCCGACACTTCATTTCTAATGCCGCACTTTGACTTACTAAAACCAAAATAAATAAAAATAATTGCAGACACTTAACTCTACTTGTATTCAATTCAGAAGAAAATTCACAAATAAAAATATTGCAATGGAATAGTCAGTTATAGGTCGAACCCACTTTTTCCCAACTACGCCTTACTTTACGGACATCTCGAGTGTACAATATCAACCCAATAGTTTTAAAAAAATCACGAATGTGTGTCAGCATATTGACAACAAGATGGCTATAACAGAATTTGTATTTAATGGGATTTTAAACCTAAAAAAATTACAAAACTAAACATGTGCGTGTATTGATTCTCATTAAATATCCTGTGATTTGCACATGGTGCAGTCCCTGGCCATAACACCAGTAGGAATTTCGACCTGGATGGATTTTATCTTCTGATCCTGTTAGGTTATCCCTTAAGGATAGAAAAAATCTTGGGTAGACATCTGTCGTTCCGGGCCTAAGTTCTTTACGACACCATCTTCTTTTTGTCATATGCATATTATATAGTATACGCTCGTGGTTATCGTACTTTTTCTACACTTTTTATTACAGCTGTTATAAATCTGAAGTGATCTAGGATTATCCATGAAATTACTTATTAAATGATATAAATTTGTTCATCCTCAACGTAGTGGGATTATTAATTTTATAGAAGATCATATATTATTAGTCATGCAGGTAAGTGACGTGGATTGTGCGTTTCATGATAGTCATGTAAAATTTGGCACACGATATTAGGGATCTAACTGGAAAATGATTTAAATATTGGTCTATCTCAGTATTGTCTTACAACACCAATAGGGGTCATTTTACCATTTCTACATTTCTAATTCTACTACAACAAATACTACAGCTATGATGGCGAGACAGCGCAACTCCAATTCATAGTGAGGCCAGTGGCTATTTGTACTACAACAAATACTACAACTATGATGGCGCTAGACCGCATTGAACTAATTGAAATAGTATCTGATAACACAAACCAGACAGTGCACTGAAACGTGCAGGTGCTGACAGAAACCAACCAAATCAGCCACTGCCAGACGCCTTTTAGCTCTACGGGCCTTGCCCTGCTGCTGCTGCTGTTGTCAACACCACGGTACGGCTCAATTTTTGCACTCGCCACCCAGACATCAAAGGCGGTATTATGCCGATATATGTAACGTAGGTGATACCAGAGTCGATAAAGAAGTTTCCCCTTTGGGGAGGTCCCCTTACTCCCAAGTCAAAACGGAATCTAACGCTCTGCGCGCTGAGGGCGGCATAAATGTGAAACTAATAAAAGCACTGCACGCTAAATACGGTCAGTAGATTATCGATGTGCAGTGACGCTGAAATCAACAAATAACAGACGAAACGTCAAACTTCAATTTTATTTTAATCATATTAGCCCTGGGCCCTAGTCTTTTAAAACGATTTACTTTTGATTTATTATTGTACTATAAAGTGTTGCGCAGGCGTCACTGACATTTTCGTGCGAAATAATTTGAGATATGTCTTGTTCAAGCCTAACGGACCTATAAGTGTAGCCTAGGGCCAAGGCCACAATACAGTTTTCATACGTAAGTACGCCCTTGGCATTCAAATCGAAATCTTGAACAATACATATTGTCGGCCTAGGTCCTAAGCTTAGGTCTACTCCATCAGAAATATCCTCATCAATAAAGATAGTTTGCTTTACTCCAAAACATTCGCCAACATTCAATCGTATTTAATATTTTGACGTTTCCGCCATTTGTCGTTATCGACTGTTAACTACTAGTAGAAAAGTGACGTAGTTTTATTGAAGTAGTTCCATCAATCGTCACACAGATGTCGCGCGGAACGTTAGATTCCAAACGCCAAAAACCGACTTTTTATTTAACCCAGGGCGGTATAGGGAGTTGGAGGACCTCCCCAACGGGGAAACTTCTTTATCGACTCTGGTGATACCTAAGAGTCTTGGGCATAGGCGGCACCGATCGTGCACAATCACATCCCGATCCAACTTCTCTCCACACACAACTTCACTTCTTCCCCTACCGCCCAATGTGATTATCATACATTCTCAGGTGGCCATTTATACATACTATTGTAATATATCCCGTTCGCTACGCTGTTTGCACAATAAAATAATAAAATAATGTAATTTTTTAAAATTTTTAAAGAATCATGGGAAGGCGATCGTTTCCCCGCCCCCCCATTTATCCGCCACTGTTGTCAGGCTTGACATGCAGTGACCAAGGTGTATCGAATCTTGCACGCTCAAGATTCTCCCAAATTCCGCTGGAAGATTAAGTAAACTCTTTACTCGTATTTCGTACTAGCGATGTTCTCTTAGTGTTGTGTGCATTTCAAAACATGTTTTATAATTTTTTTAATTACAATCCAGTAATTAAGTCGATATGCAGTATACTATGAAAACGCCAAAATCGTTGTTAGAAGAGTGAGCGAGTCTTGTGCTGAGTACCAAGGAAGATTTGCATTTAAGTTTGATAATCATATTGGTATAAATAATTGGGTTTTTAAGTTTAGTTGGTATAAGGGTGCGTCAACTGTAAGGCCATTATGTGCCACTCTAGCCAATGATCGGCTAGAGAGGCCTTAGGTAGGGGGGGGGGGAAATGGAATGTTACCGGGTACTCAAAACATGGCTCACTCACTCGTTTAACAACGACTTTGGCGTCTCTTTTTAAACAAAGAATCAGTAACTGGCACTTCAGTAGAGAAAGAACTTACTTTGAAAACTTAGTCTACCTTCGTTGATATACTACTAGGAAGCTTCGCAAACGCTTTTTCAGGCGCGTTGTTGGATGAGCGAAATTTTTTAAATACGAAAAAAGCGTATAATTGCGGCTTTCACAAGAAATAATTTTTAGATTACGCTCAATTTGAACACGAATATATAAATTCATAAAATTAAGGTTCTGTGAAAAATCAAGACAATCGAATAAAGCATGTAGGTGTTATAAGTCGTAGAAAGTTAAAAAATCGAAAAAAATCGTAAAATTGCGATTATCATGAGAAATATTTTTTCGATTGCGCTCAAAAACGTGGCTGTTCTAAGTTTAGAGATTTCGAAGGCCTCCACAAAATTTCATCGCAATTGGAGTATCGGTTAAGCCGGAATAGTGCTAACAGACACACAAAAATACAAAAATGAAAAAAAAAAAACATTCCGGATTTTTTTCTCCAGTGTAGTGAAATGGAGTCTTCGCTTCGCTCGCTACGCTCATCCCAAAAATAAACCTTTCCCGTCTTCCCTCTTTGTTACACCTGTTGACAATATTACTGTATACCTAGGCCCTACCTATAATAATAGTTAACTAGTTATTGGATGAGCGTAGCGAGCGAAGCGAAGATTCCATTTCACTACACTGGGGAAAAAAATCCGGAATGTTTTTTTTTTCATTCTTTCTTTCATTCTGTTTGTATTATTGTGTGTCTGTTAGCACGATTCCGGCTAAACCAATACTTCAATTGCGATGAAATTTTATGGAGGGCTTCGAAATCTCTGAACCAAGAACTGCCACGTTTTTGAGCGCAATCTAAAAATTATTTCTCGTGAAAATCGCAATTTTACGATTTTTTTCGATTTTTAAAAAAATTCTTCGACTTGTAACACCTACATGCTTTATATACGAATGTAATGATTTTTTCACAGAACCTTTATTTTATGAATTTATATATTCGTGTGAAATTCGAGCGAAATAAAAAAATATTTTTCATGAAAATTGCAATTTTCCGATTATTTTAAATTTTTTTAAACTTTCTTCGACTTATCTAGGGAGACGGTCGTCGCCCGGCAGACAAGCGCATGCGACTGCTTAGGCGACACGAACTCCAGCCCTGTATACAGCTACCAGAGTTGGGGGGTTTTCAGCTATCTGCACACGCCGCCCCGAAAGAGTTACAATCTTGAAACTCGGCATATGACCTGGTATGTGGTCCATGACATACCAAAAAAAAACAACCCGATCCGACAACTCGTTCTGTGTTAAAAAAGGCTCTCAACATCGTCAAATTCCTTTCGGCTGGCTGGTGGCTGGGTGGGTGGGTGGCTGGTTAGTTCTCTGCGGAGATTAATTTAGCCTACAGAGAAAACGGTAAATCTTAGAACTATGAAACTTGGATCACACTTAGGTGTACTTCAGACGCAGTGACTTTTGCTTTTAAAACCAAAATCGGGTAACAGGGACCGGAGAAAATCAAAATTTGGATGATAATCAAAACGCGTAATTACCAATTGGCGTGGTAATTTGTACAAACTTGAAATTCAACATGCTTTTAACCATTATAAATATCTTGCGTCCAAAACACAAGGGGCTAAATTTGGGGATCACCATGGGCCCAAAACTGACAAAAAACATATCTGAACTTTAAGAAATGAATCATTCAAAGAAAACGCAACAACTGAGACGTTTCAAACGTGGAATACATTTTGATATCTCTCATTCTTTATCACTTTTGAATATGGAAAGCAAAATTGGGTAACGGGTACTGGAGAAAATCAAAATTATCAAAAGTAGGTAATTCCGTACTCTTATAAATAATACGCTATACTGAGAAAACGGTTCATCTTAGAACTTTGAAACTTGGGCCACTCTCAGATGTACCTCATATAACCAAAACCGGGCAATTGGGACCGGGGAAAATCAAAATCAAAATCAAAACGCGTAATTACTCAGGCGTAGTAATTTGTACAAGCTTGAAATTAAACATGCTCTTAACCATTAAAACACAAGGGGTATCTTTGTGGGGACCGTGGGCCCAAAAATGTCAAAAAACAACTTTGAACTTAACAAATTTAATCATTCAAAGTCCATCATTCACACCTTGATAGCAAACGAACAACAAAAAGATGAAATATCCAACCAAATACAAAAATTTGTAAAAAAAAAAAAACGGCAGCCAAGCTCTCCTTCAAAAGTCTTCGGCTGTGAATGCTGTGAGATATAGAAGTTGAGACAAGCTCTTTATTCCTTCTCCCTAGTTTCGCTTTGAAAATAAGTAAGATCATTTCGCCTGTTGACGAGCGCCAAGCCAACGATTTTTGTGGTAAAAAAGTAAAATTATTAAACTCAAAATCATAAAAAAAATGGCTTGGCCATTGAATTTGGTTCATGGCCAAGATTTTTTTTTATGATTTCGAGTTTAAAAATTTTACTTTTTTACCACAAACATCGTTGGCTTGGCGCTCGTCAACAGGCGAAATGATCTTACTTATTTTCAAAGCGAAACTAGGGAGAAAGAATAAAAAGCTTGGCTCAACTTCTATATCTCACAGCATTCACAGCCGAAGACTTTTGAAGGAGAGCTTGGCTGCCGTTTTTTTTTTTTTTACAAATTTTTGTATTTGGTTGGATAACACCTACATGCTTTATCCGATTGTAATGATTTTTTCACAGAACCTTAATTTTATTAATAATATATTCGTGTGAAATTTGAGCACAATCAAAAACTATTTTTTTTTTAAATCGCAATTTTCCGTTTTTATGTTTTTATTTTTAATTTCTTTGACTTATAACACCTACATGCTTTATCCGATTGTAACGATGTTTTAAAAGAACCTTTATTTTATAAATTAATATATTGGTGTGAAATTTGAGCGCAATCGAAAAATAATTTCTCATGAAAATCGCAATTTTACGTTTTTTTTTCGTTTAAAAAAATTACGCTCATCCTACAACGCGCCTGAAAAAGCGTTTGCGAAGCTTCCTAGTTAATTAGTAATAATTTGTAAGCATTATTGTTCATATTACTTTTTATTGGATGAGCGTAGCGAGCGTAGCGAGCGAAGCGAAGATTCCATTTCACTACACTGGAGAAAAAAATCCGGAATGTTTTTCTTTCTTTTTTTCTGTTTGTATTATTGTGTGTTTGTTAACACGATTCCAGCTAAACCGATAATCCAATTGTGATGAAATTTTTTGGAGGCCTTCGAAATCTCTGAACTTAGAACTGCCACGTTTTTGAGCGCAATCGAAAATTTTTTTCTCATAAAAATCGCAATTTTACGATTTTTTTCGATTTTTAAAAAATTTCTTCGACTTATAACACCTACATGCTTAATCCGATTTTAATGATTTTTTCACAGAACCTTAATTTCATGAATTAAGATATTCTTGTGAAATTTGAGCGCAATCGAAAAACTATTTCTCATGAAAATCGAAATTTTACAGTTTTTTTCTTTTTTAAAACAATTCTTTGACTTTTAACAACTACATGCTTTATCCTTTTGTAATGATTTTTTCACAGAACCTTAATTTTATGAATTAATATATTCGTGTAAAATTTGAGCGCAATCGAATAATTATTTATTATGAAAATCGCAATTTTACGATATTTTTCTTTTTTTAAAATTACGATTAATAAAAAAATTAAGTAAATTTTTAATTTTATTTGATTTAATTTTAAAAAAATCTTCGACTTAGTAATAATTTTTTCACAGAACAACAGAAAATCCGCATAACACAATGGCAGCTCAATGCACCAATATTACGCTCATCCAACAACGCGGTGGGACTAAAGCGTTTTCCTAGTAAGCAAGCTCTTATTGGATGAGCGTAGCGAGCGAAGCGAAGATTCCATTTCACTTCACTGGAGAAAAAAATCCGAAATGTTTTTTTTCCCTTTCTTTCTTTCTTTCTTTCTTTCATTTTTTTGTATTTTTGTGTGTTTGTTAACACGATTCCGGCTAAACCGATACTCCAATAGGGAATTTGCATAACGATATTTTATGGTTCTACTGGGTTAAGGCCACCTTCCTTTATACAAAAATATCTTATTTTCTTGATTTTGAGAATGTTTTCATTTATAAAATAAGGGTGAAAGTTTACTACATATTTTGGCGGGAAAAACGGGTCATACGTCACCAGCCTTCATTATGCTAATCAACCAATCACGTAACGAAATATCAAGTTACTCGCTTTCGGAGATTATCTTGGCTGTGGAAGCATATTTTGACATATTATAGTTTGTTCTAATATGATTAATATTTTATTTTATACATTTAGTAATACCACAACGTAAGTTTTAACTGCATTTTAATTGATAATAAGTAAAAACGCAATGTTGATTATTAAACTTGGAAAAGGACATCAACTTCTGTTTATTGTTGCCCATTGTTGTAAGAACCAAAGACTTTGGTAAAAAGAGGGAATTTCGTTGTTTATCTAGGCGGCCGTGTTCGTCATGAAGGCCGGTGACGTAGGCAGCCGTTTCAAAATAAATGTGCGGGAAATTTAAAAGGTCAAACTTTGACCCTCAACAGATATTGAACGATTAACTTTAAAAACCTGAAATTAACGTTTTTATCATTTTTAGACGAATATCTATAAATTGCACATACTTTTACCGATATCTGGAACTTATGCAAATTCCCTATTGCGATAAAATTTTCTGGAGACCTTCGAAATCTCTGAACTTAGAACTGCCACGTTTTTGAGCGCAATCGGATAATTATTTCTCATAAAAATCGCAATTTTACGATTTTTTTCGATTTTTAAAAAATTTCTTCGACTTATAACACCTACATGCTTTATCCGATTTTAATGATTTTTTCACAGAAACTTAATTTTATGAATTAAGATATTCGTGTAAAATTTGAGCGTAATCGATGAAATATTTTTTATAAAAATCGAAATTTTACGTTTTTTTTTTTTTTTTAAACAATTCTTTGACTTATAACACCTACATGCTTTATCCTATTGTAATGATTTTATCACAGAACCTTAATTTTATAAATTAATATATTCGTGTTAAATTTGAGCGCAATCGAATAATTATTTCTTATGTAAATCGCAATTTTACGATTTTTCTTTTTTTAAAATTACGAATAATTAAAAATTTAAGTTAATTTTTAATTTCATTCAAATTAATTTTAAAAAATTATTCGACCTCGTTATGATTTTTTCACAGAACAACAGAAAATCCACATAACACATGGCAGCTCAATGCACAAATTACGCTCATCCAACAACGCGCCTGAAAAAGCGTTTGCGAAGCTTCCTAGTTTTATAAGCTATTGTTTTATGTTTCTTACTTTCAATATTTATGGGATGAGCGTGGCGAGCGAAGCGAAGATTCTATTTACCTACACTGGAGAAAAAAATCCGGAATGTTTTTCTTTTTTTTCTGTTTGTATTATTGTGTGTTTGTTAACACGATTCCGGCAAAACCAATTCTCCAATTGCGATTAAATTTTCTGGAGGCCTTCGAAATCTTTGCACTTAGAACTGCCACGTTTTTAAGCGTAATCGAAAAATTGTTTCTCATTAAAATCGTAATTTTACGATTTTTAAAAATTTCTTTGACTTATATAACACCTACATGCTTGATCTGATTGAAATGATTTTTTCACAGACCCTTTATTTTATAAATTTATATATTCGTGTGAAATTTGAGCGTAATTGAAAAATTATTTCTTATGAAAATCGCAGTTTTACGATTTTTTCGATTTTGTAAATTTCTTTGACTTATAACACCTACATGCTTTATCCGATTGAATTATTTTTTACGGAACCTTTATTTTATGAATTGATATGTTCGTGTGAAATTTGAGCCGAATCGAAATATTATTTCTCTTGATAATCGCAATTTTACAATCTTTTTCGATTTTTTAAATTTCTTTGACTTACAACACAGACATGCTTTATCCGATTGTAATAATTTTTTCACAGAACCAGAATTTGACGAATTAATATATTCTTATGAAATTTGAATGTAATCGAAAAATTATATCTCATGAAAATCGCAATTTCAAGCATTTTTTTAAATTACGCTCATCCAACAACGCGCCTGAAAAAGCGTTTGCGAAGCTTCTTAGTTTATTTATCCACAAACATTTCTATGTACATTATATTCTCTTGTTCACTACTTTGTTTCATCATAGGTACTATTGCACATAGGATAGGAATATACTGTACCTGATATCTGTGCACGTCCATACCATACCCCAAGTTCAATACAAAAAATAGAAATTGCCCACTCACAAATCTCTTCAAGATTTTGTGGGCTTCTTATTATACTAATTATATTTACTTATATACTACTATTTTTATAACCTGCTATATACATTAAAATATCGACTTGTATTTTATCTCTAACTCAAACTTTATGTTCATAAACAAAATTGTTATAAACCCTGTCATGTATTAGTATATAATAAGAATAAAACAAATCTGAATCTGAATCTGACGAGTGAGTGCAGCGAAATGAAGTCTATAACGCTACTCGATCGGGCATTTGTCGTGATTAATTCTGTATTTGAAATGTATGTTTGTATGTTTGTCCGGGCTCATACAGTCGAACGGCCAAATAGATTGAGCTGAAATTTTCAACAGACATCCGTGACCAGGTAACCGAGAACATAACAAAATGAGCACAATAATTCGTTGCGATTTAAACCTACAAGAAATAATATTCAAAATATTACATGATTTTTTTTTTTATGTACTTAAAAGTAAAAAATAAATTTTCGCCCAACAAATTTTTGCCTTACTCGGAAATTTAAAGAGTTGGGCGATTTCCTTTCATGAACAACAAAATTCTGTTTCTATTAAATCCGTAAGCGTTTAAAGGATTCTTCCAACTTTTCCCCCCAAATTCTGGAAATTTGCGCTTTTGCGGGGGCGGGAAGGGGGGGAGTAGGCGTAACAATTTAAAACAAATTTAGTCATCCCCCCCGCAAAAAAAACATGGCGTATCGAAATGCAAGAGGGGAAATGCACCGACAAATAGCCAGCCCCCATTTATTGCGCGCCCGGCTCACCCGCGACTAAAACCCTGTAAAGGTCAACTTCCATTGCTGCATGGGAAATGGGATTTTAGTCATAAACGCGGCCCGATAAATCGAAAAAAAATATCCATTGTAATCCTTACCCAAAAGTTTTTTTGGTGTATGGTAATAAATACTTGAAAAACAATTCATAATTTTTATTTTACACAGTAGGCATTCTACCAAAATTGGTGTTTCTCCCGTGATAATGAAATCCCCAATTTCTTTGGATTGAACAAAAACAATATAAGTCTTTTTTTAAAAATAAAAACTCTAGTCCTAAACACAAATCGTCTCAATAAAATACTGACATAGCAAGCGAGTAATCAAGTTAACTCTTTGTTAATTATACATAGTGAATTATTTTTTCGGTATTCAAACAATCGCGTTTTGCGATTAAAACTCATGTCTCTTAGTTTCATGCTGACCTTCCCCCTTTCGCATAAACCAGACAGAAAGTTTTTTGTGGTAGTGTTCTATCACATACAGAGGGGGAGGTTCTGGGTTCGTACCCTAGTCGGGTAAACTATTTTAAAATTGTTTCACTTCCTTAAATTCAAATTAAACGAGTTATTACAAAAAATTTTTTTGGGATTAAAGTCAGTGGCGCAAAACCTCCGAGATTTTTTTTGTAATACTGTCCATTCCATTATTACTCTTGACTTTTTTAGACGATTACCCATTTACGATTTAAAAATTTTTCAAAAACGGGAACTGTGGTTTCGCGAACGTGTAACGTTTTTTGAAAGTATGAGTTTTTTTTTTTATTACCTCGTTCGTTTTTAATATGGAGTAAAGTAGCCTACTTGTAAAACATCTACGAGTTGGATTTTATTGATATGAAACACCGCACGAACAATAACCACAGCCATACTTAAAAACATTTTAACAAACTTCCCGCGTCTGATGAAGGACCCTTTTGAAAATGTGCACATTTTTTGGGTGGGCCTAAGTTTTTTTATTCAATATATCTTGGGGTCCAAAACATCTTTTTTTGGACGTGTTTTTTAAGCCTAATTTAATTAAGTGTTCGTTTTCAGATAGAAGGAATTTTTTTCTTTTAGGAAAGGCACTTACCTAAAATGGTATTGTGGGGCTCGTTGGTATTGGGGGTTAGCGTCTCTGTTTCCCAAATCAGAAGCCCATGGTTCGATTCCTGTTAAGTCAGAAGGTTTTAACGCTGTTTAGCATCAGTTATTGTCCTGGGAATTTGTAAAGGGGGAATTTTTGGGCCGTCCGGGCAGCGAGGCCATAAAAAATTTAAAGTTGTTCTGAATCCCCTTTCCATACCCTGATTGCTAATTTCTTATTAAAAAAATGATTTTTGTTTTTTTATCGCTCACTCGTCGATTGCGTCGGGGCCCAGGGTTGGATTGGTCGTTTTGGGTTTACTGCCCCACTGAAAATCATTTTATATGACGAATGGGAAGACAAATATAAATTTTATTATTCGTTTTATTATTTTACGCACCCCTCACTTCCTGCAAAATAGCCCTATCTGAAAGAATTCCTCGTAAAAAAAGTTTTTCTTTACACTAAAAGAATTTTTGAACGTATTTTCACTAAGGATTGACACTTCGACAAAATATTAATAGTAAAAAAATTATCCGGGAAAAACCCAAGATAAAAAAACCAAAAAAAAAAGTTTGTGGTCATTTGAGATCCGGTACATTAAAAACCCTTGCAAAAATCGCAAACAAAAAAACGGGGAAAAAAATCCCCAAAAAAAAACGTATTTATTTATAATGCGTCACACCAGGCATTGTTACACTCGTGGTTAGGATTTTAACCCCTTTTTAAGTAGACTTGGAGAATTCTTATTTACACATATGCACATATAGAATGGGTCATTTATTCAACTATGTACTTCACGTACCTCGCGACGAAATACGTTAGTAAGTGATGTTATAAAGCAATAAACGCAGGGCACAAAATTACGTCGCGACGGTCCACTGGGCACTTTTGATCACAGCTCCTCACTAGCGCAATATATTTTTTTTTAACGGTAGAAAAAATAAAATTAAAAGTGATCAGTTCACGTTTCATGTTTTGTTTCTTGAATTCTTCGGCCCCCTTTGCAATGGCATTCAACGTAATGAAGAGATTTTTATCTGCATTGTAAAAATACATGATAGGTTTTCTACTTTGACGATTTTGTCTTGGGTTTTGATGTTTTTACAAAAAAGTCTTTTCCAAATTAAAATAAAAGAAAACACTAATGAATATAAGGTTTTTAAGGTTAATCGAGACGATTGCGTTGATTTGGGAGAATAAAAATCCAAAAGGGTGGGGAATTAAAATTTTTTCAAAATAATGCAATTTTTAGAAACATAAAAACTCAATAATTATAACTTTCCCCAAACAAATACCAATTATTTGTATACCCCGGAAAATATTAAAACAAAAATATTAAATAAAAAATTTAAAGATCTGGAAATTCTTTTGGAAAAATCATGGGGCATAAACGATCATGTAAATTTTTATAAAAAAAAAAAAAAACTCCCACTCCCCCCGAGGAAAAAAATGGTCTATGTCGAGAAATAAGAATGTAATTATATCAGAAAAACAACAGAAGAATTATGCTGAGGGGTTTTTCCCCTAGTTCGTAAATACGTTAGAACTGCAATTGAGACGCTCACGTGGTGTTTAAAAATTTTGCCCAAGCCTCTATGCTGATATAATTATCGTTCGGTAATCAAAAAAAATTGTTACAATAAAGGATAAAAAAACATAATTGCACAAAACGAGGTCTTCCCCCCCCATGTAAAAGTGTTTTTTTTAGGACGGACTTTAATTAAAAGGGTCCGAACCGCACGCCCTCGTTGGCGAAAAAATCGGACATTTGAAATCGTGGTTTACAGATTACCAGAGCATCCGCGGATGATCGCATAGGCATAACTACTTCGGAACAAAATTTACAACTTCTTGGTGCTTCGTTGTAGGACGGTTTCAAAACCACACTCTCAGTGGATGTAAACGATAAACCCCCTTCCCATGGTTATGGGTTGATTCAGCCGGGAATCGAACCAAACGACGTTCTGCTATAGAAGCAGGAAGCTATCCTTTGGACCAACAAGCACAAGCATTATTTTGGGAGATTTTCTTGCCCCCCGATAATAAATTAAAAAAAATTTTTTTAAAAAATTCAATCGTTACGAGTGCCTAGGTGTGTCTGTCCTATGGATATGACCCCGGGTTCGAATCCTGTCGAGAAACCGCAAACCTGAATGAAGGTTTTTTTTCCCAGCTTTTCCTCAGTCGCTAATGCAAATGTAAGGGTTGACTCCTCTTAAATTTCCTCGTACATCACTTCACAAATTTTCCTATCGCAATATATTATTTAGTCACCTGAAAAGGGTCACACCGGTTAAATCTAATGGTAAACCTACAGCGGGCCCTACAAAAAAAGTATTTTTTTAGGATATACAGGTCGAAAAGGGCCCCACTACCGTCGTTGCAAACGATTTATTTTCTTTTTCGTGCTGGAAAAAACGCTAAAAATATCTAAAAAAAAAGAATAAAGGGTTTGGTTTG
Source organism: Sweltsa coloradensis (assembly GCA_024449915.1). Taxonomy (NCBI): domain Eukaryota; kingdom Metazoa; phylum Arthropoda; class Insecta; order Plecoptera; family Chloroperlidae; genus Sweltsa; species Sweltsa coloradensis. The sequence goes on from JAMZAV010001310.1 coordinate 162,730, forward strand.
GTGCTATATAATATAATTTCTAGACTAATCGTAGCATATTTTTCTTAGTTTTTACAAAAGCGGGGAAAGATGAAGATTGGGGTTTAATTGGGCCCACAAATTTTTGCATTGCGGAGAATCAAAATTAAAGTCTACTAATTAAAGAACGCGATACACAGTTATTTAGGCAGTCTAAAATTTTCTGATGTCTTTCCGCGGTCGCAGTCTCGAAACATAGGGACGCTGGCGAATTACACTAGCAGGCCCGCGGATTCGAATCCCGCACAAGCATAGGTTATCTGTAATTGTTCTTCACTCTCGTCTATCACCACTCAAAGTCCGAATAGCATGATGGAATAAAAGTGACGTTGAACAACAATAATCATCATCATTAATTCTGATAGCGAATATTATAATTCTTACAACGATGTAAAAAGCTGCAAGCAAACCTCAAAATAGCAGATTGTGTTTATGTAAACTGATGAACAAGCACATCCGGTTTTCCAGGGTCTAGCCCACTTTAAACCTCCCCTACTTGCTTCGAGGCAGAGACGATCTGATTTCGCTAGGGAGCGCCACCAATTTGGGGCCAAAATTTGCTTTGTAAGGTGTTCGTACTTTTCGTCCTACTCCACATTTTTTGAGCGGAAAATGAGTTTTTTTTTGCTTATTTAAAACAGTAATGTGAATCTTAGCACGTTGGCCGATTTTTCAATTTCGCTCCCTTTTGGTCACATTAAGTTAGTAACTTTGACCGGAAATGATCATTTTTCGATATTTTCTATGGACTTTGAGAATTTGCGGGGAAAAATCTATGGCTTAAATGGGAAAAAGGCCAACGTGCTAGGATTACAAATTTAGTTACCTTTCAGGTGGAAAAAACAGAATTAAAATATATTGATTTTCCTGCCCGTAGTTCGAAAAGTACGAAAGTACTGCACATGACGCGCTCAACTTGGTGTTTGAATCGCACCCAAGCCTCTTAACGCTTTTAATTTCCGAGTAAGGCAAAAATTTGTTGGGCGAAAATTTATTTTTTACTTTTAAGTACATTTAAATATAAGGGTTGTTTTTTAAAAAAAAAAAATTTCATGTTACATTATTTTATACTTTTTAGTCTTAACGATAATGTATAATTTTTTATATTTTTTATTGTTTTGTTTTGTTTTGTTCTTTTACAATCCATTCCTACCGTGATAGCTAACAGTAGTTGCGCTGGCACCAACTCCATCCGATCAACTGTGAGGTCGAACCACGCGAGGGGAACGCAACTTTGCGTACATGGTGAATGACTCACCGCACGGGATTGAACTTGTAAGTGGAGCGCGGTGAGCGTTGTCGCCGCATAGCAATAAGGGACAGATAGACAGACAGACAGACAAACAAACACATGAAGCTGGTTTAAGCGTTGTACGTCTGCGTGAAAAATTTCAGCTTGATCGGACTTTGGGAAGTGGGTGAAATATCAATTCCCATGAAAAACGTTAATTATTAATTACGACGAATTAATTGATTAATAAGTGAATGTGTTAATTGATTCATCTATTGTCATCAAGAATACGTATGTGTGAAAAATTTCAGCTCGATTGGACATTGAGAAGTGGGTGAAATATCGACTATAAGATTCCGTCCAGATAGACAGACAGATAGACAGACAGACAGACAGACAGACAGACAGACAGACAGACAGACAGACAGACAGACAGACAGACAAGCACAATAAGCTAATATAAGCATTGTAATGAAATATCAATTATAAGATTTTGAGAAAGAAGAAGAAATGTGTAGATTTCATTTTAACAACAATGCTTTTGTTCTTGAAGAAGCCATTTTTATCGAAAACTTTTGTCAGGCTGTGATTACATGCATATCTGCGATCAAGGTGTCTCGAATATTGCACGACCAAGGTTCCCCTAAATTCCGTTGGGACATTGTGTAAACCTTGCAATCATTATTCGTATTTTGTACTGGCTATGTTTTCTTAGTATTGTATGCATTTCTAAACATGTTTGATAATTTTTTAAACACAATCCAGAAATTAAAAAATCTTTCTCGACCGGGGGTTTGAACCTATAGGTCTTCCACATTTCGGGTATAATGGCGCCTTATGGCGTTTTCCATTGGCCGCACTCAGGTCGCACTTGTGCGCCCTTGTGCGCACTGGATTGCCACTTGTCTTTTCATTTGTTCAGTTTTGTAATGTTATTCAAATGGAGGTTGACAACAATGACATCTCTGCACTCGCCGAGTGCATGCCAATGGAAAACGCCATTAGACAACTAAACTAGGGAAACGCCAAAGTCTTTGATAAACAAGTGAGTGAGCCATATGTTGAGTACCCGGGAACATCCCCTTTCCTCCCCTTTACCTATGGCTGGATCTAGCCCAGTATGGGGAATGATACCGGGTAATCAACACATGGCTCACTCACTCGTCTATCAACGACTTTGGAGTTTCCCTAGTTTAGACGAGTGAGCGAAGCGAATGAGGAAATTATAAGCCACTTGATCGGGTCTTCGTCGTGATCTGTGTATGTTAAATGTATGTCTGTCCGGTCCCATACGGCCGAGCAATGATAAACAATGTAAAATGATCAAAATCGCTTTTTTTTAACTCCTTTTGGTTCACCTGGCAGAGAAGTTAAAATAGCAATTTTTATAATTTTTCATCCCATTTTTAACTCGGAAGGAATGATGGCACCCCAACCAAAATTAGCATGGGTTGTCAGGTAACTAAATAGCTCTGATTATAACGTATTTAAAGCTCATTTCACGATTCATGGCGGCTGGGAAACACCCTGAAACGCAAAAAACATGTTTTTTAACGAGGTACCCGAGTGTACAGTACCCTATAGCGGGCACCTAGGTAATAGGTTTTAAGAAATAAAATCTTCCCGTAGACAACCCCAATGCCTACTACTTATGGGGTGGAAATTTGGTGGAAATAACATACCTTAGGGCTATATTAAGGGGCTTAATCTGAGATTTTACCGAATATATTTAAGGAAGACCATGAATAAAATCTTCAGTAAGGATTTTAAAGTGTGGGTTTTGATCCAGGTACGTCCCAAAATATAGTCTCGATGCGTAGTACGTGAGAAATCTCCATCGGTGAATTATATTATTACGTAACATGATTTTAGTGCGCCTAAACGTAAGTAAACAGTTTTTTGACTACATACTCGTAGATACATTGCCCTATAGATTGTAATAATAACCTTTTTCTGCCATGATTGACTATGTTGTATCAAGTGTGGCCTATTTACTAATTATTTACAACAATGAGTCAATCATCAAACATTATTGTGCCAATAAAATAACGTTTACCAAATTTTATTGAAAAAATACCAAATTTGACCTTCATTGACCTCTGCTGCCACAAAATTCATTTTAATCAATTAAAACATTTTTTATTCGAAAGACCCTTAAACAAGCTTTGATTACATACCATGGTTACTAGGTTTCAAAAATAAGTTTATTTTAAATTGTATTTTATTACATTTTCATTTAGGGGATGATAAGACCCATCCACCCTATGGGGATTTTAGTGGATTCTTTATGGGTTATTTATTTTCATTTTCTGAATCCAATGATACCAAATTCGCTTATGTTGCAATTTGTCCTAGGTTCAGCCTCAAATTTGCGGATAGACCCCGCGCGGTTGTGAGCTCTGTGCCCCATATGGCTGAAAATATGATATCATAATATAGGGCTTGTAAAATAAAATAAAATCGTATTTAGAGTCTACCCACTCAAGTCACAGAACTGATTTAGTAGGCCTATTGTATTTGTATAACATTGTATAATGATCAACAAATAATTTAAATGGTTTAATTGGATGAGTGAGCGGAGCGAACGGAGTCCTCTATGGCAAGTTTTCGGCACTTCGTTGTGTTTATGTGTGTATGTATGTATGTGTGTTCGATGCGCAGGGGCCAAACTACTCGTCCGATTTTGACCAAATTTCACACCAACGTCAAGGACCAATAGATAGAGTGCTGTTAACATGGACAGCAAAATTCACAGGAATCCAACCTACAAAAAATAATATTTGTAAAAATTACTACTTTATTTTTTTAAACTTAAAGTTCGCTTTGGAAAAAAATACCCTTTCTCACCAATGTTACCACTATGAATGTTAACAACTGTGAAAAATTTCAGAATTATAGCTTGGCCTGCCAACTTACAAAAAAAATAATTACTGACAAAAATCGTGTTTTGCAGAGCTTTGCTAAATTGGATTTGATTTGAGGAGCATAAAAGATGGATGCAGAACATATCGAGTCGAACTCGAGTTCATGTATTGACCTTTCTAACACATATTTTGGAATATTTGTAGCTTCAATACTTTGGCGTTGGCGATGTGATATGTTTTCATTGTTTTGGAGTCGCCCGCGTCCACGAGCATAGCGATATCGGGATCTCAGCAGTAGCAGCTAGACATTAGACAACTCGACTTGATGAGTCAGAGCTGCATGCATGCATACTGCAGCTGCAAATGTAATTGTGATTCTCTCTCGTCCAACAACGACTTTGGCGTTTTCCTAGTTCCTATCTCTCATAAAACGCTTTTTTTGGTGTGGCTGACATGCCGAACAAAGGATTTATGTTGATGAATCGCACCTTCGATTCTGTAAATTATATACCTACACTTAAGTCAGTTATGTGTGGTATGAGAGCTTTTCTAACATGCCTTTAAATGATTACACAATGATTAACGGCTATTGCCCCCAAAATTAAAAAACTTGCAAAATCAATAAAGCGCAGGTCAGCAAACAACGTCATTACAATGTTCGCGACCTTGCGGTATGTTAAGTTTTTTTTTTACCTTATTTCTATAAAATATCACTATTATTTTTGTTATTATATAACAAACTGGTAGCACAGTTCTTCAAACTGTGCTACTAGCTTTTAATTATTGACGCACTGCATGTGCTATGACTACCTTCTATGACAAAGCACTAAGTGCACAAAAGCAATGACACAAAAAAAAACACCCTTAATATAATTTAATGACTCCGGCACTACCTGCAAAGGTAGTAACGGTAATCTAATAGACAAGTATAAATATGTCAGGTGCTTTAATTAATTCAGATGATCCTATTAAGAGCTTAGGCTCGTTGTAGGCACATGACGCAAATGCCTAAAGGCCTTCGAGTTTAAAGAAGTTCTCGTCGTCGTCGTTTCCCTAGTCTAGTTGGCTAAGGCGCCCATATACCCGGAATGTGGGAGACCTGGGTTCAATCCCCTGGTCGGATAGGATTTTGGATTTTGGTTTATGGATTGTATTTAAAAAAATATTTAACATGTTGTGAAATGCATATAATGCAGTTTAGTGTTTAGTCTACATCCACTGTGACAATACTATGGAAAACATAGTCAGTTCAAAATACGAGTAAAGATTGCAAGGTTTACTCAATCTCCCAGCGGAATTTGGGGGTACCTTGAACATGCAAGTTTTGATAGACCTAGTTTGTCACTGCATAACTGCATTACAAATATTTTTCCACTGCCTCCATTGCAACCGAGTAACATTAAGAAGCAGTGATTTTTTTCAAAAGAAAAACCATTGTCGTTAAGAATTCCTACACATGGTATTTCTTGTAGGTTTAAATCGAAATGGATTGTGCTCATTTTGTTAGCAGTTCTCAGTTACCTGGTCACGGGGATGTCTGTTTATAAAATTTCGGCTCAATCTATTAGGTCGTTCGGCCGTATGGGACCGGACAGACAAACATTTAACAAACATTTAACATACAGAATTAATCACGACTAAGGCCCGATCGAGTTGCGTTGTAGACTATGTTCGCTGCGCTCACTCGTCTAATAACATTTAATATCCTTTTGAATTTGTAAGTGTTTTAATATTAGTATTTTAAATGTTTACTTAACTGTTAGTTCATTGTTGTGTCTGCATCTATGTAAGTAGATTTATTTAGTTGTCCTCCTTTCTAAATTAGTTTTTAAACTAAATAGGATAAACATTAAATAAATAAATTAAATTAAATAAAAATACACTATTTTAGGTGGTGGTCCATTGAACTGCCAAACTTGAACTAGTAAATATTACAGGGTAGTCAACCAAACGTAACACTACAAAAACTTTTCTCGCAAAATTCAAAATGTCCGCTATCTGTTTACGAATTTGGCAAGGTGGGATAACTATTCATGAATTCGATTTGGAGTTAACCCACGCCAACTCGGCTTAACTCTTCCTAATCCGGGATAAAAATTGACATAAATCGGGACCTTTAGAAGAGGGGTAATCATAGATTTTAAAACACTGTAAATGACACTGTCTTTGATCAATTAATAAAATTATATAGCATTTCGTTAATTATTTACTAGGGAAACGCCAAAGTCGTTGTTAGACGAGTGAGTGAGCCGAGTGTTGAGTACCCGGTAACATTCCTTTTCTTCCCCCTACCTTAGGCCTCCCTAGCCTATCATAGGCTACAGTGGAGCATTATGGCCTAAACTATGGCCTTAACTTAAATTCCCTATTATTTATATGAATATAATATCAAACTTAAATGCAAATGATCCCGGGTACTCAACACATGACTCGCTCACTCGTCTAACAACGACTTTGGCGTTTCCCTAGTCTAGTTGGCTAAAGCGCCCTTATAGCCGAAATGTGGGAGACATGGGTTCAATCCCCTGGTCGGGAAAGATTTTGTAATTTCTGGACTGTAAGTATTTAAAAAATTATTAAATATGTTTTGAAATGCATACAACGCAGTGTAGTCCATCATCTGTGGCAATAGGGCCTATCTATGGTAAACATAGCCAGTACGAAATACGTGAAAATATTGCAAGGTTTACTCAATCTACGAGCGGAATTTGGGGGTACCTTGACGTGCAACATTTGATAGACCTTGCATGGGCACGGCATTTCACGGCCAGGCGAATAACAAACAAAAAATATATTTTCAAAATCTAAACCATTGTCGTTAAAATTATTTCTAAACATTGGAAGCCTATTTTTCAATTTATTATTTCTTGTAGGTTTAAATCGCAATGGATCTAGCTGATTTTGTTAGTTCTCAGTAAACTCGTACCGGATGTCTGTTTAAAATTTCAGCGCAATCTGTACAGCGATTCGGCTGATTTTCAACGTACACACACGCACGCAGACTAACAGAATGAGAGCCGTTTGAGTTGAATGGAGATCACTCCGTTCGCTGCGCTCACTTGTTTAATTAAATAATAATACCGAGTAACAAAATACCACATTCGTCATTCTATTCTAAACATGGTAACATTATACAATTGCAGGAATAGGATAAAATATAATAATAATTATATTATGTCCTACTCCTGTATGAGCTGGGTATACAGATACAAGTCGTGTAATGACAAATGCTAGCAACAACATCCCAGCAGTAGCAACAACAACAAGAACAACAAGGAGGAGGAGGTGTAGTGTTTCAGAAACATCATGTTATATTATTATATGTATGATGACTATACATTTTTGTGAGGTTTGTATGCCGGTGACTTCTTCTTTGTTGGAAGAATGTTATTAGTATGGCGTTGAAGCACTTCAGTTATGAACAGGTCCCAGTCCTCCTGCCACGCAACCATGGCCACTGCCATCTCGTTTGTAGTCATTGCGCTGTACCTGCAGACAATGATAGGAAGATTTGTGAAGCTACACGTGATGATATTACTCTATTTGAATCTATGACACAAAAGGCACAATACTCAATAGCCTCTCTATGGGAGACCGTATGACAGAAAGAGGGCGCTGCCAGCGATCATTTTCATTTACCACACGTTTACTTAGAACAGCCACGCTTGTGTCCATATTGTTGTCTCACAACTCAATATTGTTGGATGAGCGTAGTGAGCGAAGCGAAGATTACATTTCACTACACTGGGAGAAAAAATCCGGAATGTTTTTTTCTCTTTTTTCCCGTATTTTTGTCTGTTTGTTAACACGTACCACGTACGTAAACCAATACTCCAATTGCGATAATAAATTTGGAGGCCTTTGAAATCTCTGAACTAAGAACTGACACGTTTTTGAGCGCAATCAAAAAATTTATTCTTATTAAAATCGCAATTATACGATTTTTTCTATTTTTTTAAAATTTCTTCGACTTTTTACACCTACATGCTTAATCCGGTTGTAATGATTTTTTCACAGAACCTAAATTTTATGAATAAATATATTCATGAGAAATTCGAGCGCAGACAAAAAATTATTTCTTGTAAAAATCGCAATTTTACGCTTTTTTAAGTTTAAAAAAAAATCTTCGACACCTACATGCTTTATCCGATTGTAATGATTTTTAACAGAACCTTAATTGGATGAGCAAAGCGAAGATTCCATTTCACTACACTGGAGAAAAAAATACAGAATGTTTTTTTTTTTTTCTATTTTTTTTGTATTTTTTTCTGTTTGTTAACACGATTCCGGTTAAACCGATACTCCGATTGAGATAAAATTTTATTGTGACCTTCGAAATCTCTGAACTTAGAACTGCCACGGTTTTGAGCGCAATCGAAAAAAAAAATCTCAAAAATCGCAATTTTTTCGATTTTTTTCGATTTAAAAAAAATCGACTTATAATACAGACACGCTTTTTCCGATTGTAATGATTTTTTCACAGAACCTTAATTTTATGAATTTATATATTCGTGTAAAATTTAAGCGTAATCAAAAAATTATTTTTTATAAAAAACGCAATTTTACGATTTATTTTCTATTTTTTTAATTTCCTCGACTTTTACACCTACATGCTTTATACGATTGTAATGATTTTTTAACAGAACCTTAATTTTATTAATTAATATATTCGTGTGAAATTAGAGCGCAATCAAAAAATTATTTCTCTGATAATGGCAATTTTACGATTTTTTTCTCTCCAACTTATAACATCGACATGTTTTATCCGATTGTTATAATTTTTTCACAGAACCTTAATTTTATGAATTTATATATTCGTGTAGAAATTTAGCGTAATCGAATAATTATTTCTTATGAAAATCGCAATTTTACGCTTTTTTGTTTTAAAACCATTACGCACATCAAAAAAAAAGAGGAAAAAGAAAAGAAAAGCGTTTGCGAAGCTTCCTAGTTATAAGAATTAATATATTGGTGTGAAATTTGAGCGCATTCAAAAAATAATTTCTCATGAAAATCGCAATTTTACGCTTTTTTTCGTTTAACAAAATTACTCTTATCCAACAACGCGCCTGAAAAAGGCTTTGCGAAGCTTTCTAGTTACAGAAGTTGTTATTGAATGAGTGTAGCGAGCGTAGTGAGCGCAGCGAAGGTCCCATTTCACTACACTGGAGAAAAAATCTGAAATGTTTTTTTTTCTTTTTTTCCCGTATTTTTGTCTGTTTGTTAACACGATCCCGGCTAAACCAATACTCCAATTGCGATAAAAAAAAATTTGGAGGTCTTCGAAATCTCTGAACTAAGAACTGACACGTATTTGAGCGCAATAAAAAATATTTCTCATTAAAATCGCAATTTTACGATTTTTTTCGAATTTTTTAAAAAATTCTTCGACTTATAACACCTACATGCTTTATCCGTTTGTAATAATTTTTCACAGAACCTGAATTTTATGAATTTATATATTCGTGTGAAATTTGAGCGCAATCAAAAAATTATTTCTTGTGAAAATCGCAATTTTGTTGCTTTTTTTAAGTTTGAAAAAAAATCTTCGACTTATAACACCTACATGAAATCCGATTGTAATGATTTTTTATCAGAACCTTAATTAGATGAGCGAAGCGAAGATTCCATTTCACTACACACAAAAAAAGGAATGCTTTTTTTTCTTTATTTTTTTTTTGTATTTTTGGCTTTTTGTTAACACGATTCCGGCTATAAACCGATACTCCGATTGCGATGAAATTTTATAGAGACCTTCGAAATCTTTGAACTTAGATTTGCCACGTTTTTAAGCGCAATCGAAAAATTATTTCTCATAAAAATCGCAATTTTACGATTTAATTCGATTTAAAAAAAAAATTCTGACTTATAACACTACATGCTTTATCCAATTGTAATGATTTTGTCACAGAAACTTTATTTTATAAATTAATATATTCGTGTAAACTTTTAGCGCAATCGAAAAATAATTTCTTATGAAAATCGCAATTTTAAGTTTTTTTGGATTTTGTAAATTTCTTAGACATAACACCTACATGCTTTTTCCTATTGTAATGATTTTTTTCACAGAACCTTAATTTTATAAATTGATATTTTGGTGTGAAATTCGAGCACAATCAAAAAATTATTTATCATAATAATTGCAATTTTGAGATTTATTTTTTATTTTTTTAATTTCTTCTACTTATAACACCTACATGATTTATCCGATTGTAATGATTTTTTCACAGAACCTTATTTTATGAATAAGTAAATTCGTGTGAAATTTGAGCGTAATCGAAAAAGAATTCCTTTTGAAAATCGCAATTTTATGCTTTTTTTCGTTTTTAAACAATTACGCTCATCCAACAACGCGCATGAAAAAGCGTTTGCGAGGCTACCTAGGAATAAGAATTTATATATAAGTGTGAAATTTGAGCGCAATCAAAAAATGAATTCTCATGAAAATCGCAGTTTTATGCTTTTTTCGTTTAAAAAAGTTACGCCCATCCAACAACACGCCTGAAAAAGAGTTTGCGAAGCTTTCTAGTTACAGTAGTTGTTATTGAATGGGTGTAGCGAGCGTAGTGTGCGCAGCGAAGGTTCCATTTCACTACACTGGAGAAAAAAACGTTTTTTTTTTGCTGGTTGTTGGATGAGCGTAGCGAGCGGTGCGAGCGAAGCGAAGATTTTATTTCACTACACTTGAGAAAAGAATCTAGAATGTTTTTCTTTTTTTTATATTTTTCTGTTTGTATTTTTGTGTGTTTGTTAACCTGATTCCGGCTAAACCGATACTCCAATTGCGATGAAATTTTCTGGAGGTCTTCAAAATCTCTGAGCATAGAACTGCCACGTTTTTGAGCGCAATAAAAAAATTATTTCTCATGAAAATCGCAATTTTACGTTTTTTACGATTTAAAAAAAAACATTTTGACTTATAACACCTCTACATGCTTTATCCGATTGTAACGATTTTTTCACAGTACCAAATAATTATGAATAAATCTATGTGTGAAAATTGAGCGCAATCAAATATGTATTTCTTATAAAAATCGCAATTTTACGATTTTTTCGATTCTTAAAACAATTCTTCGACTTATAACACCTTCATGCTTAATCCGATTGTAATGATTTTTTTACAGAGCCTTAATTTTAAGAACATATTTATTATACTCCAATTGCGATGAAATTTTCTGGAGGCCTTCAAAATGTTTGAACTTAGAACTGCACGGTTAGAAAAATATTGAAAAATTATTTCTTAAGAAAATTGCAATTTTACGATTTTTTAAATTTTTAAAACATTCTTCGATTTATAACACCTACATGCTTTACCCGATTTTAATGATTTTTCAACAGAACCTTAATTTTAGGAATTAATATATTAGTGTGAAATTTGAGCGCAATTAAACAATTATTTCTCATAATAATGGCAATTTTACGATTTTGCTATTATGCTGCGATAATACTGTGGCTTTTAAAATTTTCATTTTTTTTTTTTAAGTGATCACCTGAGTGATAGGTGTTTTTAAAAAACAATACATCCAAACATTCACCAGACGGATTTTATAATTTTTGTTTTGTTTGATACAATATGATTTTTTGCCTTTGCATTGTTGGAAAATGATGTTTTTTGTAACAAATCTATATTTCCCATAATTTAATTAAAAGACTATAAATCTCATCAAAAAAATGTGTAGTGAATTTGTCAGAATAAGACTTGTGAACATACAGTGAGCATATTATGGGTACTCTCCATACGATTAAAAGACTTAAAGAGGTAATGGGGGCATTGCGACTTCATTATTTTTGAAATAAGTATGACAATTGATAGGGTACGCCTATCGACGAGTTTTAGCCACTTGAGCTCAATATAATATGGTGTGATATGCTCGTCGCGTCTCACATCAGCAATGAATCGAACACATGCGTTTTGTACTCTCTGTAATTTAATGTTGAGTGTAACTGATAAATCATTGTAGACTACGGAATCATAGTCTATAATAGGGAATATAAGAGACTGAATGACAACTTTACGTACTGAGAAGGGGAGAAACGGACAATTTCGTTTCAGTTGGTGCATACTTGATATGACTTTCCTTGTTAATTTGTTTACATGAGGAGTCCATGAGAGTGTTTCGTCTACTTCGAGTCCTAGGTTGTTAACTGATTGCTGATAGGGTACTATATAGTATTGTTTATTGTGATCGGAGGAAGTAGTGCTTTATCTAATTTGCTAATTAGCTTTTTATAACCAAGTAATATTAGCTGCGTTTTCGATACATTGAGAGTCAAGTTGTGGTCATTTGCATAAGTTACCAAGTTAGATATGTCACTGTTTGTGCAGTCAATGGCGCGTAGAGCATCCCGAGATAAAAAGTGAATATACACTTGTAAGTCATCTGCATACATATGGTGGTTAGAATGTTCAAAGTTGATAGATATGTCGTTGATATATATTGAGAACATTAGAGGCCCAAGGACTGATCCTTGAGGGACGCCGATTGATATTAAAACCCAAGGGGAGGCACTGTTGTCATAGACTACTTGTTGACACCGATTGGATAGATAAGAAGCGAACCAGGAAATTGCTGCATCCGCCACGCCAATATTGGCAAGTTTAGCAAGGAGCAACTCGTGATGCACGCAATCAAATGCCTTGCTGAAGTCAAACAATGTTAAGAGAGTCATTTCTTTTCTGTCCATTCAAAGCGAATGTCATCGGTGACTTTAATTAATGCTGTAGTGGTATTATACCCCTTTCTGAAACCAGATTGGAAACTACTCAAAACGTTATATTTGGAGAGATAGGCTTGAAGCTGTTCGTGGACAATTTTTTCAAGAATTTTATTCAACACGCAGAGAAGGCTTATGGGTCTGAAATCACTGCATGATGCGGATTTTGACATTTTTGGAATGGGTTTAACTTGTGCCATTTTCCACTGCGTTGGAAAAACACCAGACTGAAGAGAAAAATTAAATATATGCAAGAACGAAGGTAAAGTAATGTATATACATTTCTGTATTAAAGTAATTGAAATATTGTCGGGGCCCTTGGCTTTCGATTTGATTTGTTTTGCAGCTTTAATTACATATTTTGGGTAGACGTGTGAAAAGTGAAATGCTTCACGATCAGGACGAGGTTGTGACTTATATCGGTTAATTACATGATTGATTCTATCTGGATCCGTGACTCTAGCAATGGACGTAAAGTGAACGTTTAGAGCTTCGGCCGTTACTGACACATCAGGTGTTAGTGTACTTTGCTTGCCAATGCCTAAAGATCTTATGGCTTTCCAAAGGGTAGAAGGGGATTTCGAAGTGTTAAATAAATTGTGTGTGTACTTAATTTTTGCGTTTCGGATGGCTTGCTTTGTTTTATTACGAAGTACACGAAAAATCTCATAATCGTCACCGTTTTTAGTTTTTATATGGTGTCTCCTAGCAGAGTCTCGGTCATTTATAAGCCGTTTAATGTCCAGAGTCATCCACGGTGCTGGTGGGTGCTTAGCCCGTACTGTTTTAAGGGGAGCATGTTTGTCATACAGTCCAGTGAGTAACGAAGAGAAAGTATCTACCTTTTCGTCAATATCCCTGATTACTGCGATTTCATGCCACTTTGTTTCATGAGCATCCGCAAAAAATGCATCCGAGTCAAATTTAGAAAAGTCCCTGGATGTTATTAACTTAGGTATGTATTTAGGAGTGTTTAGAGAAAAGACAGTGTAAATGAGGTCGTGATTTGAAAACCCTGAAGCAGGACACTGCCCGAACGTTTGAAGAAGACTGTGACAATTTGAGGCTATAACGTCTAGATTACTTTCTGAAGTTGCAGTGTGAATTGAGTTTTTGTATGGAATACGAGTGAGGTTACACATGTTCAGTACATCACTGATATTTTCACTTTCAAATGCATTGGAGCCGAAACGCCCGTTCATATCTCCAGCTACGATGACGTATTTATAATTAAACAAATGACTATACATGTCATTAACAAACAGATCCATAAATCCTATTTTTGGAGCTCTGTATGTACATGAAAAAAGCAACTTAGTACTAAGGAAAGATATATCCAATATTAGATACTCGGGGGTAAAATCATACATGTGGTCAGCGTTTCGGGGAGCACAGGGCAGTATTTTACATTTTAAACCTTCTCTTACATAAACAGCTACTCCACCTCCTCGTTTCACATTACGGTCTTTTCTGTAAACAGAGTAGCCGGGCAGCTCAATACCAGAGTCAGGTATAGAAGATTTCAGAAAAGTCTCACTGATTGCTATAATGTCAAATTTGGAATCTCCAAACAAGTTATGAAATTCAGAAAAATGGTCCGAGTCGACTAATGATTGTGCATTGATATGTGCAATCTTGAGGCTCGCAGAGTATTGTTTGGAATTGGAAATATTACATAGAACATTATATGTGGAAGCATCATCACTCATTTTTTTTTTAACTAAACTTATTAGTGCAGGCAAGTCACTAAGTGAAAAACAAAAACAAAAACTAGAAGAACAATGAAAAAATATATAGAGTGCAAACAATTTTTAAATCAAAGTTAAATTAACGTATAGGCCTATTCAATAAATTCAATAAATTCTGGATAAGACACAAAAAAAAGAGAAAAGAAAACGGTACTTGGCCAACGTCCAGAAAGAGTACAAATATTTAGGCTGTAAGGGGTTTGTTAATAGCTACACAAATCATCTATCCGATAGTAAGGTCTAGTGTTCGAGATGGCGCAGGTAAGAAACGGGTGACGCGGTGTCGTTCATCCCTCCGTCTTGTATCATTACGACGCCGTCTTGCGTCCATACGTTGTTGACGCCATATCTATCCACAGCGACACGAAGCACATGCAGACGCGACGCGTTGAGGTCCTCCCTCACGGTGGTCCCTGAACCCTTTAGGTGGCGCTTCGCCCCGAATAGCATGTGTCTCTTTTGATATGACACAAATTTCACTATTATTGGGCGTGGTCGCCCATTTGTAGAACCAACTCTGTGCGACCTGTCGATGTCGTCCTTGCGAATTTGTATTTGTAGCCTAGATGCGACGGATAGAACTATTTCGTCAGTGTTTTCACCCCGCGTTTCCGGGATGCCAAAGATGCGTAAGTTGTTGCGTCGCTGGTACTGTTCCAGCTCGTCGGAACGCCCCTCCATCTCATCGCGCAGAGTCTTGATTTCATCCTCTCTGTCAAGCAGTTTACGACGCAGGTCCTCGGCTACCCTCGCGTTCTCGTCGACCGCCTCTTGCAACCTATCGGTGGCTTTTTGCACGAGTGTCTCCACCAGCTGTGCAAATATGTCTGGTTGCCTCATAAATTCTGCAACCACCTCGCGAACAAGGTAGTCGGATAGGGCCTAGATGGATGACAGTGGACGGTGTACTTCCTTACCGACTGCTGCAGCGGCCACCGTCGCTACCACCCAAGGCGGCCCAGAATGGTAGTGCCGTGTTGGCAGGATGGTAGCGGGCTAACCTCCTAATCGAAGGTTCGATGGTTCAAATCTCCGTCAAAGCGTTTTTTTTTTATATTCTATTCTTATGTTTTTCTATTAAAACAACAGAATAGTAACAATAACAATTAATGAAACTCCTTTTTGGGGGAAAATCCTTCATATTTTAAATAGAAACGTTAAAGGTTTTGTAGGTTTTTTGGTTGACAAAAATAATAATTAGTATTAATAAATCTCCTTTTCAGATGAAAGTCCTTCATATTTTACATAGAAATAGGTTTTTGTAGGTTTTTTTGGGTAATGAATGGCAAAGTTGTACAATAAATGCAAATAATAATATAAATAATAAAATTAAAAAATTAATAAATCTCCTTTGCGGATGAAAGTCCTTTTTAATTTAAATAGAAACGTCAAAGGTTTTGTTGGTTTTTTGGTTTATGAATGGCAAAAATAATATTTAATATTTCGGGTGAAAGTCCTTTATATTTTAAATAGAAACGTTATAGGATTTCTAGGTTTCATTTGTTTATGGATGATGACAATTAAATATAAAACAAACTCCGTATAAAGTCCTTTATATTAATTGATAGAAACGTTAAAGGTTTTGTAGTTTTTTTTTTTTAACGTCCGCTTTAATGAATATTTACCTAATATAATTAATGAAATCATAATAAAACACAGCAAACAAGTTTCTAACCGCGTGACGCGCCTAACCGCGTGACGCGCCAACTACCTTTATCGACTCCAAGTGTAATCCATCTAGGCCTAAGTCGACACTACGTGAACAATACCTCGAACGCCCTCTATGGTGAGTCCAGGTAAAGACGTACCCTCGGTGGCTGGCGGAACCTTGTTCTGGGTGGCCCTGTCTGCCGAGAGGGTGCGTAAGCGTTCAGCATTGCTGCTGCACCCACGCTTGCTACCACGGCGTGACCCACTCTGAGTTTGAGATTTCTTGCCAGAGATACTTAGATAATCGTCTTTATTTTCCAGGCGAGATTAAGGCCAGCTGAACCTTTTCTTCCATCCAACCTTTAATATAAATACATTTTAAGATTTCTAATTTGTTAATAATAATTTAGAATTTACAATAAAATATTTGATAAAATAACATTAATTTACATTTTTAAAGTGCATAAACTATACATATTACACATTTTATACTCTCATTCATACCATAATAAGTGAATTGTCTACAGAAGTTAAAATCAAGAAAAAGCATATTATTGTGAGTTTAAACATATTGTGCATGTTCTTATTTGTCAGTATTCCCATGGCATTTTGTGAAATATAATTCATGAATTTTATTCCTAAAGATATTATAACTATTGATATGGGTGTCCCTGATGTTTGACGGTAGAGCGTTCCAAGTTCTTATTGCACTGATAGTGAATGAATTATCGAGTAAGTTTGTTCTGTGAACTGGGAAAATGAGTTAAGTACCTGTCCTTGATCTAGTGTTAAAGAGATGATTTGAATGGAGGTACGTGAAGTTGGTAGCAAGATAAGACGGTAAAGAAGTTGATAATACGCGATGAACGAGACAGACAGAGTGGAGGTTACGTCGATCATTTAGACGAAACCATTGAAGATATTTGTAACTTTGAGTTACATGATCAGATTTTTTAATAGCCTACGCCTACCCATAATAAAACGTACGCATTAATTTTGAGCCCGTTGAAGTCGAATAGATAAGTCTTCAGTCAAGTCATTATAAATAACGTCGCAGTAGTCAAAGTGAAGAAATATGAGGGATTGTACAAGCATTCTTTTGAGTTTAGTTGGAATAAAGTTCTTAAGTCTATTTAATGAATGTAACGAGGCGTAAGTCTTTTGACAAACATGTTTAATATGTCCAATCCTAGAAAGATTGTCAGAAGTTTCTGATAACCTAATATGATGGTTTGTGATTTATTAGGGTTTATATGAAGGAGATTGTTTGATGCCCACTTAGCAAGAGATTTTAGGTCCTCATTCATCATCAGTATTGCCTGGTTTATTGATGAAGGTGAAGCATGTAAGTAGATTTGCAAGTCATCGGCGTATAAATGATGATAGCAGTACTTTAGAGAAGATGATATATCATTAATATATATATTGAAAATAATAGAGGTCCAAGGACACTTCCTTGCGGGACTCCAGCACACACGTCGGGTTCCCAGGTTGATTGATTGCCATCGGATATTACACATTGATGTCTTTGACGAAGGTAAGATTCCATTCGCTGAAGTGTAGGAGTAGAGAAATTAATAGATTTTAGTTTAGTTATAAGTATGTCAATGTCAACAGAATCAAAAGCTTTGCTAAAGTCAAGTAGTGTTAAGAGTGTTAATTGTCGACTGTCCATTTTCTTCCTTATATCATCCGATAATTTAATTAAAGCTGTGCATGTACTGTGACTTGATCTAAAGCCGGATTGATATTTATCTAAATGTCATTTCCTGCAAGATATGCTGAAATTTGTTTATGGACAATAAATTCCAACGCTTTCGAAAGAGCTGGTAGAATACTTATGGGTTGATAATCATTGGCTGAGTTTGGTTGAGTCTTTTTAGGGAGAGGTTGGACAAGAGCCTGCTTCCAAGTCGTATGGTATGAGTGAGAATTCAATGACAAATTAAAAAGATGTATTATAGGGTCTATTAGAAAAGGGGAAAGTTTGATCATATGTTGAATAAGTTTAATTGAAATTAAATCAACTCCTTCTGCATTGGATTTGATTCAATTGATTGCATGAAGGGCAAATTTAGGAGTCACGTGAGTAAAATAAAACTCTTCGTAGGTGGGTTTAATTGAATTAGTTTCTATGTCTTTTATGAAGCTTTCTTTTTTATTTAAGTCAGTGATAGTGGGAAGTGTAGTGAAATGCGTAATGAGAGCATTAAGCGGAATATCGATAGGAGTACAATAAACCTTTTGCTTCCCAATACCCATTTGTGAAAGACTTTGCCACATCTTAGGGTCAATTAGACTGTAGGCATAGCGTTTCCTTTCGGTTCGAATAATCTGGTTAGTTTTATTTCTTAATGTTCTGTATTTATCTCTGTCTGCTTTATATTTTTTGAAGGCCCCATCACGCCTAGCCATGAGGTCTCTTATTTCAGCTGTCATCCATGGAGAAGGTGGTTTAGTCACTCTAACGACTCTAAGGGGGGCATGCTTATCATAAAGTTGTAACAATAATGAGTTAAATTCCATTAGCTTTTCATCGATTGTTGGAAGATTAGCGAAATTATCCCAAGGCAAGACTAGAGAATATAACGGAAATTGTTCTTTGTCAATATATTTTATATTTCGTCTTATAAGGAATTTTGATGTATGATTCGGTACCCGTATTGAGCAATACAAATAAATTAAGTCGTGAGCAGAGATCCCTGGGACTGAGAGCTGCCCGTGATAGAGAACTCTATCCCGATTTGACGTCAACATAATGTCAATTCAAGTGTGAGAAGTGGAAGTGTGATGAGTTGGGGAAAGGGGCAGGATTGTTAAATTACAGGAGTTGAAAATAGTTTTAAGTTGTCGTGTGTCTGTATGATTCTCTAAAAGCAAGTTAGTATTAAAATCACCCATGATAATGATGTGCTCATCATAATGAGGAATATGTTTTAATAAGGAGGTTTCGAAGTCTGTGAGGAAACCAATTTTTGGAGGACGATAAACTACTGCCAAAAGAATCGATTGATTCTTAATTTTAATCTCAAAGATAATATATTCCGGTCGAGAAAAGTATGCACTTGGAGATTGGCACAAAACTTTGCTTTTTATATTATACGTACGCACATACACCGCCTCCCCGCTTCTTAGTGCGATCATTTCTAATGATCTTGTAACCATCGAGCTGTACCAGGTTGGAATGCAACCAAGACTCACTTATGACAATTACGTGAATGTCATTTTCGTAAACAATAATTGTTCGTAGATCAAGACAGTGTGACATAATAGATGAAGCACTTAAATGGACGACCTGAAGAGCTCTAGGATGTCTAGACAATCGGTTCTTCAGAATGTTTCCGGTCGGACAATAAGTAGTCGGAGAAGGCGGAGGTGAGAGGTGAAGGTCATAGATAACGGCTGGCAAAGTCAAAAAAATATTCGTCAAATCAGTAGGTGTAGGTGATTTTGGGGGTCCGCCTAGAACGCTCATATTTGCTAACTTACGTTTTGAAGCCATTTGTAATTAAAAATATAAACATTGTCAGCGGATCAACCACAACAATAATCATAATATCTGTTAGGCCTATATGGGAATCTAATGCCAATTAAATACTTGTTCGGAAAAACAAGAATTCTAACTCACCCTGCACAGTGCACATTCATCAAATAAAATAAAATTAACATTTTGAAAACATACACACACGCATTCTACTGTAAAGAACTATGAAATACAACAAATACCTTAGTAGGCATAACATGATAAACAGAAAAATTATTCAACAAATTAATAAGTTAAATATAAAACCTGCTCTTGCCATAACAGTCACAAGTGCCTATTCATGGGATTGATGAGGTTGGTTGCACCGGCGTTTGTAGTGCTTGAAGGTCGCGCTCTCTGATGATGTAGAGACGAGAGTTGTCGGGACGTATGACGACAATTCGACCGTCTTGGGTCCACACGTTGCGATTTCCTGCCACCAACTTTGCAGCTGTGAGGAGTTTTGCCCGTAACAAGGTGAGAGACTCGGTGAAAAGAAAATCAGTACCCTTAAGTCTCCGCTTCCTCTCCTAAATTAGTGCACGCGGGATGTACCATGCCAACTTGAGAATGATGGCCCTAGGTCTCTGACGCTCGGACGATCCTGCCACATCTGCTAAAGTTCGCCGTAGAGGATCCAGACGATGAACTCTATCAATATCCTCATAACGCATGGAGGACCCCGGAGTTGTCTCCTAGCCGACGATTCACAAAATTAAGGACGGTATTTACCACGTCCTCGTCTGGACACTCTGCTATGCCATGGATTAGCAGGCGGCGGCGTCGTTGTGGTCAGCTTGGTCGATCAAGGCATTTGACATCATATAAGAGAGAGAGAGAGAGAGAGAGAGAGAGAGAGATTGATTGATTGATTGTTTGATTGATTGATTGATTGATTGAGGTCTTTATTAAGGCGGGATTAAGGCTAGTGAAGCCTTATCTTCCATCGAACCTGATTTTAGTGATACATAAACACCACAAAAATAATTTAATTTAATTGTTACAGCTTATCCTAGATATTAAAGTAAACAAAGAATATTTCATATGAATGATGAAATGAAACAATATAACTTAGTTGTGTATGTGCGTTGTTAGCACAAAACAATTTTTTTAAACAAAATATAAGTCCGCGTGTAATTCTACTTAAAATATTTATATTATTAAAATACACAATCATTCACACATCTCATTCATTCCTAAGAGTGTACTGCAACCAAAAATTAGGAGCAACGTCATTACTGTAGAAGGGAGTTAAATTCATATTACTAATTATGAAAATAAATAAAACAACACAATGTAATGTACGTTACATTGTATTAGAAGATGCATTACATAGTTAATATTATGAGAAATTAGATTAGAGGTTGGTTAATTTAAGTACAAGTTAATCAGGCATCGGAGAGGCTTTGCTGAAGATATAACTTGTTCGTTTCGTTCTTGAAAACATTATAATTTGTTATATATTCATCCCTTATAGCAGTAGGGAGAGCATTCCAGGTTCGAATGGCGTTTATTACGAAGGATTTGTCGACTAAATTTGTTCTGTGTATCGGAAAAGCAAGTTGGGTGCCAGACCTCGACCTTGTGCCGAAAGTATGATTTGAGTGGAGATAATTGAAATTCGAGGCTAGGTATGATGGTGTTGATGTTGAAAGAAGGCGTGAACGAGGCAAGAGGAATGAAGATTACGTCGGTCACTCAGAAGAAGCAATGATAGTTGTCTAAAACCGGGGGTTATGTGGTCAGATTTTTTTATGCCTAATATGAAACGTGCGCACGAGTTTTGGGCTCTTTGCAGTCGGATTGAAAGTTATTCTGTCATGTCGGTGTAAACTAAGTCGTAATAGTCGAAGTGAGGCATGATGAGTGATTGAACGAGCATAGTTTTAAGTTTTGTTGGTAGAAAGTTTTTTAGTCTGTTCAACGAGTGTAGTGCTGCATAATTTTTTTTGAAAACATGTTTTACATGTTCGTTCCAGGAACGATTGTCAGACATGTAGCTGTGCTGGAACGGTATAGTCATGCCGTCCAGAGTGACTTTGTTGAGTTTTGTCCTATCGATTTTGGCAAGCAGTTTGTGGTATCCTAGAATTATTGATTGGGATTTATTAGGGTCGATAAGTAAACGATTTTTAGTGCCCAGTCGGCTAGCGACTGTAAGTCTTTGTTCATCATTTCTGTTGCTTGATTAAGTGAAGCAGGAGAGACATGTAGGTAAATTTGAAGGTCGTCGGCGTACAGATGATGGTGACAGTAAGTAAGTGAGGATGAGATATCGTTAATGTAAATTGAGAAAAGTAAAGGTCTGAGCACACTACCTTGGGGCACCCCACTGCAGACAGAATGCCACCCTGATTGTTTTTCTAATGATATTATGGACTGATGCCTGCTAGACTGGTAAAAAAATTGAAGATTTTTAATACTAGCGGCAAAATGTGAGACATTTGGGTACCGGGCTGATTTACAGGTAAAAAACCCCAATAAATCCGAATTTGCCCGGTACCACCTCGGATTTTGGCCCGTTTGCCCAGAATCCAAGATGGCGTCCAACAAGGTGTAAAATCCGTATTTACCCATTAAAACTACTATTTTTGTTCATTGAACACGTCAGTGGGGTTCACTTTACGGTTTTAGGGGTCGCGGAGAACGATTGAAAGTGTTGCGAAAAAGCCCCGGAAACGGAAGTACCATTTTCAAAATGGCGGCCACTTTGATGAGGAAAACTGGGTCTTTTTTCCTCTTTGAGTAAATACCATTTTATGCGTGTGAGACACTGTGGTACCGGGCTGAATTATGGGTAATAAACCCCGCTTAATCCTAATCTGTCCAGTACCACCTCAGATTTTGACCTATTTGCCCGGAATTCAAGATGGCGTCCAACATGGTGTAGAAAAGCGCAGGAAAAGTCCTATTAATTTTGGATAAACACTTAAGGAGGGTTCATTTTAAGGTTTTCGGTGTCAAGGAGAACGATGGAATGTGTTGCGGAAACGCAAAAGAACCGGAAGTACCATTTTCAAAATGGCGGCCACGTTCATGTGGAAAAGACGGGATTTTCCGTTTTTTCGAGATAAATACCATTTCAGGTGGGAGACATTTGGGTACCGGCATAATTTGTAAGTAACAAACTATGTCGAATCTGAATTTGCCCGGTACCATCTTGGATTTTGACCCATTCGCCCGGATTTCATGATGGCGTGCAACAAGTTGTTAAAAAGGGATAAACCTATTTAAAGTCCTATTAGTGCTGGATGAACACCTTAGAAGGGTTCATTAAAGGATTTTCCGGGTCAAGAAGAGCGATGGAACGTGTTGCGGTAACGCCCAAGAAACGGAAGTACCTTTTTCAAAATGGCGGCCACATTGATGTGGCGAAAAGTGTTTTTTTTTACCTACTTTGGGTAAATACCTTTTTATACGTGTGAGACATTGTGGTACCGGGCTAAATTATGGGTAATAAGCCTCGCTGGTGGTGGTACCGGGCAGATTAAAATTTAGCGGGGCTTGTTACCCATATTCAGCCCAGTACCACAATGTCTCACACGTATAAAAAGGTATTTACCCAAAGTAGGCAAAAAAAAACACTTTTCGCCATATCAATGTGGCCGCCATTTTGAAAAAGGTACTTCCGTTTCTTGGGCGTTACCGCAACACGTTCCATCGCTCTTCTTGACCCGGAAAACCTTGTAATGAACCCTCTAAGGTGTTCATCCAGCACTAATAGGACTTTAAATAGGTGTATCCCTTTTTAACAACTTGTTGCACGTCATCATGAAATCCGGGCAATTGGGTCAAAATCCAAGATGGTACCGGGCAAATTCAGATTCGACATAGTTTGTTACTTACAAATTATGCCGGTACCCAAATGTCTCCCACATGAAATGGTATTTATACCGAAAAAAACGAAAAATCCCGTCTTTTCCACATGAACGTGGCCGCCATTTTGAAAATGGTACTTCCGGTTCTTTTGCGTTTCCGCAACACATTCCATTGTTCTCCTTGACCCCGAAAACCTTAAAATGAACCCTCCTTAAGTGTTTATCCAAAATAAATAGGACTTTTCCTGCGCTTTTCTACACCATGTTGGACGCCATCTTGAATTCCGGGCAAATAGGTCAAAATCTGAGGTGGTACTGGACAGATTAGGATTCAGCGGGGTTAATTACCCATAATTCAGCCCGGTACCACAATGTCTCACACGCATAAAATGGTATTTACTCAAAGGGGAAAAAAGACCCAGTTTTCTCCATCAAAGTGACCGCCATTTTGAAAATGGTACTTCCGTTTCTGGGGCTTTTACGCAACACTTTCAATCGTTCTCCGCGACCCTTAAAACCGTAAAATGAACCCCACTGACTTGGTCAATGAACAAACATAGTACTTTTAATGGGTTTATACTGGTTTTACACCTTGTTGGACGCCATCTTGGATTCTGGGCAAACGGGCCAAAATCCGAGGTGGTACCGGGCAAATTCGGATTTATCGGGGTTTTTTACCTATAAATCAGCCCGGTACCCAAATGTCTCACATTTTGCCGCTAACATTGATTTCTAAGCATAAATTTGGATTTCTCGACTGGTCTATGCCGCGAAGATATGAATTCATCCACTGCGCGTTGATGGAGAGAAATTTATGGATTCGAGTTTAGCAATAAGTATGTCGATGTCAACCGAGTCGAAAGCTTTGCTAAAGTCAAGTAATGTCAAGAGTGGAAGTTGTCGATTGTCCATTTTTACTCTAACGTCTTCCGTAATTTTTAAAGAGCTGTGCATGTACTATGATAAGTGCTAAAGCCTGATTGGAATTGGTCCAAAATGTTATTTTCTGTTAGGAATTGAGATATTTGTGCATGTACAATAAATTCAAGTGCTTTTGAAAGGGCGGGAAGAATGTTTATTGGTCTATAATCGTTTGCAGACTCGGGCTTAGTCTTTTTGGCCAGTGGGCGTACTAATGCCTGTTTCCATATATCGGGGTATGACTGACTAGACAGAGAAAAATTGAACAAATATGTTATTTGGTTGATTATTATGGGACACATTTTGATCATATTTTGAATTAATGAAATTGAAATAAGATCTACTCCCTGAGCATTAGATTTAATATGCCTAATTGCATGAAGTACAAATTTAGGTGATACGTTCAAAAAGGTGAATTGTTCGTTGGCGGCTTTAGGGGAATGCTTTATGTGTTGTATATATGTGTGCTTCTTTTAGCGTGGGGTCGTTGACTAGAGGAGGAGATGTAAAGTGAGTATTTAATGTGTCAAGAGGTATTTCGATAGGAGACTCTTCACTCTTCAGTTTCCCAATTCCCATTTGAGACAAGCTTTGCCACATTTTCCTGATTGGTATGTAAGGACCTAATAAATTATTATATGTGTGACGTCGTTTTTCTGTCCTAATTGCTCGATTCATTTTATTTCAAAGTTTTTTGTAATTTTCGTTGTGCTCTGGGTTTGCGTTTGCTTTGTATTTATTAAAGGCTGCATCCCTCTTAGACATAAGAGATTTTACTTCGGTAGTCATCCAGGGTGAGGGTCGTTTAGTCACCCGAACGACTTTTAAGGGTGCATGTTTGTCGTAGAGTTGTAAGACTAAACGGTTAAATTCTGAAAGTTTGTCATCAAGTGTAGGAATATCAATTAAATTTTCCCATGGGAGGGAAAGGCAATCATTTCTAAATTGTATGGGGCATATATATTTAAAGTTACGTCGAGAAATAAATTTAGGTTTTTGTTTAGGCACACGTATTGAATATTGCATAAAAATAAGATCGTGTGCTGAGATTCCCGGGACCGACAGTTGACCATTGTTGAGAACTCTTTCCCGGTTCGATGTCATTATTAGGTCGGAGAGGTGGAAGTATGATGCTTAGGCTGAAGGGGAAGTAAAATCAGGTTGCAAGACTCGAAAATAGTAGTGAGTTGTTTAGTGTCTGTATGATTAGGTAATTGAAGGTTGGTATTAAAATCTCCCATAACAATGCCGTGTTCGTAGTGTGGAATGAATTTTAAGATTGATTATTCGAAATCTGTGAGAAACCCGATTTTAGGGGGACGATAAACAACTGCCATGAGAACTGACTGATTTACAAGTTTGATTTCAAAAATTATGTATTCTGGGCGGGAACAGTACTCACTAGGTGATTGGCATAGTACTTTACTTTTTACATAATCGCGAATATTAGCGCAAACACCACCCCCACGTCGTTTCGTTCCATCGTTTCTAATCAGGCGGTAGCCGTCTATATTTACTAAATTAGAGTTGAGTGTTGGCTTCAACCATGATTCGCTAATCAGGATGACATGCACCTTGTTATCGTCGACTAAGGTCTGCAGCTCGAGGCAATGGGACATAATTGAGGAGGCATTGATGTGAATGACAGAAAGAGACCGCGGGTGGCCTGACAGGGTTTGCTTGAGCCTTCCTCCAGTCGACCCATTGACAGTCGGTGAGGGTGGGGCGGGGGGGGGGGAGGGGGGGGAAGGGTGCAGAGTTGGGGAAGTTACCCAAAAATAGTAACTTTTTAAAAGTTAAGTTAGTTGACTTTAAAAGTAATTAGTTAAAGTTAAAGTAAGTCCAAAAATAAATTAACTGGAAAGTTAAGTTACCATAAAAAGTAACTTGTAAAAGTTAGTTTTACGGCAAAAACGCGTAACGTAATTACGTACGTACGTATTCATAACACACGAAAATCCAATCTAACACAGAACACTACACTATACACTAGCAGACTGCAGATTAACACGAACAGTAACAGTGATGAGTGAAAGGGAATAAAAAAATAATTAATTAATGATAAGATAACAAGAAAAACGCAGGCTAAAACACAAACGGGACGAAGAACACTGAATGGAACGCACAACACTTTATGACGATTTGACCCTAGAGGAAACACGGGCTCTGCAAATTTGCGATTGAAAGTTGAAACAAAAATGTCACCAGAGTAAGCAATGTTGCTGCCGCACGTGATGCTAGGATCCCTACCGGACGGCTGATGCGAGAATTTCTCCTCGGAAACGAGGCTTTGACAAGAATTCCTCTTATAAAAACATTGCATTATTGGGAAAACCGGATTCGAGATATATCCTCATGAATGCAATGGTCATGTCTATGAAGTACAGACTGCAAAACAAAAGTAACTTTCAACTAAACGTTTTTTAAAAAGTTACTGAAAATAAATATCAGTTACTTTAAAAAGTTACCGATTTTGAAAAAATAACGCGTTACCCTAAAAGTTACTAAAAAACTACCGCGTTAGCGCTAACGCGTTACTTTCGTTAAGTTACTCCCCAACTCTGGGAGGGTGTAGGTTGGCGCCCGGCAAGAGGTAAGGTTGTGAGAGACGCGTAGGTTACCGAGGGAGTGACCACTGGAATGCTACTCAGAGTTGCCAACTTAGGTTTTGATTTTTGAAGCCATTTGGGGGAATGTGTTTAAAATATATTGTAGTTAAAATTATGTTATTTGTGCCCTGCAATGCCTGTTGAGTTCCTAGAAGTAGTAGTAGTGGTATTAGTAGTGACTGGTAGCAATATAAGCCTACAAAACTCACCACATGTAATAACGGGAACGTTGTTTTCCTTACTCTTGACAATCGATTCACTCACACAGACTACGTTTATCAAGCGGGCTCAGTCCGGATATATTTCAATGCGCTCCGAGTCCGCCAACTGTTCATCAACACTGTTCTAGCTCGCACTTGAAATCCAAGATGGACTCCCAATAAGCTCGCACTTAGTCAGTGCCGGTTATATTACGAAAATAGCTTTAGAGGCAGAGGTTATTGACTACACATGCTTAGATATTAAACACCTATAGATGTTTAATATCAATGACTACATGGCTTATGATTAAGGGGCGTCGCCAATGAATTAGTCCGATCTGAGCCCGCTACCGTTTATCAACTACTTTTCAGTTCGCTTGGACCGAGCTAGTGCGATATCGTAACCAAACTGAAATAAGAGCGAGCCAGAGTGTTTATCAGCGAAATTAAGTACGCACTGGGTGAAGCTCGCACCGGCTAGTCCGGACTGAGCCCGCTTGATCATACACGCCACATACCATAATTGAAATACACACGTTTTAAAATATAAATATAAAAACAAGAATAAAAATAAGACACATAACTTAAAACACAGACGAATAATATATAAACAATGACAAAAGCACTCGTTTGGTGCATGACGAAGTGACTAACTATATATCTCATATCTTCCGGGACTTATTGTGAGGGTCTAAACACCGTGTTAACAGCGTGCATATCACGCTCGCGCGTAACGTTGAGTCTGGAGCCGTCAGGACAGAGGACCAGTGTTGGGTCAGTTTTTTTTTAAATGAACTTTTTAAAAGTTCAGTTCACAGCTCAAATAATGAACTTTTAAAAAGTTCAAGTTCTTTTAAAACCTAAAATTTGGAAAAGTTCAAGTTCGTCTAAAATATGAACAAAGTTCTTTTAAAAGTTCTTTTGTAAAAAAAATCACTATTTTATTACAGGCTAGCGTAAATTGAAGAAGAACACGAGAAAAAAACATTAGGGGTGTTCGAGTACCAATTTACTTGCGAGTTTGAGTTGGACGAAAGTGTTGAGCTGTCTTTGATCGTGTTCATGATTTTTAATACATTCTCGTCGACCAGCTTGTAAAATTAATGCAGGGCTTACATGCATGGGCTAACAAGATTTTTTTTACGAATTAGTTGGCGTACATCGTTTTAACTTCGTGAATTGTGCGTGATGTTGTCAGAATCAGCTGAACGTGCGTCAAGGACTCAACGTAGGCCTACGATAAACGATAAATAGAGGCGAGCTCTGGCAATCGTCGTCGGGGACCTTGCCCCCTTCCCTTAACGACCTTCCCGACGACGATGACTATGACACAACGAACTATTACAAAGACGATGACGACCGCGACGTGAGAAACCCCTCTTCTTCCCCTTTCCCGTGGCTGGTTCTGACCAGCGTGGGCCCCTCCTCTCCCCCCCCTAGGTTAGAGTGGTTCATTATGACCTGACGGTTGACGCGTCCTTAATCCAAATAATAATAAAAAAAACGATAAACAACGATTTGTTATTGTTTTTAAGCGTCGACGGCTGCTCGGCGCACGGAAAGAACTTACAAATGAACTTTCTAAAACTGAAAAGTTCGTTCTCTGAATGAACTTTTAAAAGTTCAAGTTCATTCATTAAAAAAAGAGTAAGTTCACTGAAAAGTTCACAAAAAAGAACTCGTTCTTTTCAAAAGTTCCTTCTCCAACACTGCAGAGGACGATTATCCGGCCGTCGTGCGTCCAGACGTTACGGACTCCAGCAGACGGCCTGAAGTTTGGCGCGTACCGCCGTCAGGGACTCGGTGATGAGAAATCCTGAGCCCTTGAGGTTTATTTTACGATCCCAGATGATCAATTTGGGATAGTACCATACAAGCTTCAGGATTATAGGCCTGGGGCGCCCAGACTTCGCGACGTCGGCAGCACTGCGTCTAGGGCCCAGACGATGACAGCGATCTATGTCCTGCATGGAGAGAATACGCGTGTCTGGGCCCTCGGACAGCTTCTGGTTGACGAACCGGAGGACGGTTTCTGTGACGTCCTCGTCAGGGCGCTCAGGAATCCCGTGTAGCAGCAAGCAGTTCCTCCTGCTGTACATGCTCGCCGGCTTCGATCTGGTCACCGTGGTCACGCACAGTGTCCGTCAGACGACCCAGGTCGGCCCTGACGGCGTCCATCTCCCTTGCGACGCCCGCCTTCAGAGCAGCTACCTGCTGGTCCAGACGCTGCTGCACCTCGCGGATGGCCTCGCTTGTTGTGTTGTCGGGGGTGGCGTTGGCTACTACGATGACTTGTAGTTTAGCCAGTTCGGAGGTGAACGCCTCCTGCATCTCCTTCACCCGGGACATCAGGCTTCCCTCAAGGTCGCTACAGAATGTGACCATCTCTTTTATATTCTTGGGGGATTTCTTCTCTTCAAGGTTGGTATCTGGTGGCGTTGGAGACATGATGTGATGCGCGGAGCGTGATGTTTTACGATAGTATAGATGAAACACAAAAAAACACTAAACATTATGCACTTGTTGTTGATTTTTACGAGATATAAATAGTTCGGTGGATAGAGATTCTGATTACGGCGCGATGATGATGAAAAATGATGTTGAAATGAATTATGTTTGCCGATAATTGAAATTGTCCCGGAGACGCGTAAACTTAGGTGCTACCACTTGTCGCCATGCAGAATGATTGATTGATTGATTGATTAAGGTCTTTATTGTAAGGCGGGATTAAGGCTAGTGAAACCTTATCTTCCATCCAACCTAATACTACTAATAATGGTGTCTTCCCACAGTGCCGCTTCCCGTAAGGCCATCAACCTTTTTTTCCCCCTATGCCATCATTTCTACCTGTCGATAAAGACCATATTACACAAACTAAGTTTGTTGGCCTTGGGGTAATGGATTTATTCCCGTAAGGCCAACAGCGTGTGTACCATTTGAGGTAAGGAGCGGGGCGTTGTTGGCCTTGGGGTAATTGATTTATTCCCCTTAGGCCAACAAACCGTGTTTTCATTTTTTTTTTTTTTTATAAACAAACAGAGAAAAAGAGGGAGGCCCAGACTGAGATGGGAAGAAGTTATAGCAATGGATTTAAAAAAAATTGGGAAAGGAACCAAGAAAAATGTTGGGAAGAACGAAAAGCATGGAACAAACTGGTGGAGGTCCCTGAGGAAGAAGACAGAGGAGAGGAAGAAAGTGAAGTTGATGACGCAGAGGAAGAAAAAGATGATGTGGGAGAAGCGTCAGGCATGGCTAGCCGGCTTCGATAACCCCGTGGAGCCAAGAATGTGGTGGGACCCTCCCACCCCCTACCCGACTTAGTTGGAAATAGGGTTTGATATTAATTAATTAATATATATATATACAAATTTATTTATTGTCATAGAACATAGAACATACATGACTCATACAACATTGCAAAATTGTACAAATAAATAATTATTGTTACATAGGCCTACAGAAATAAATCTAACAAGAATATAATCAAAAAACCCACAAAGCCTGAAAAAGGCTTAACTGTGGGGTAAAATAAATAATAAATAATAATAATTAATAATGAAATGCATGGTAGGGTGTTGGCCTTAGGGGAATAAATCAATTACCCCAAGGCCAACAACGCCCCGCTCCTTACCTCAAATGATACATATACGCTGTTGGCCTTACGGGAATAAATCAATTACCCTAAGGCCAACAAACTTTGTTGTGTAACTTGGTCTTTATCGACAGGTAGTAATGATGGCATAGGGGAAAAAAAAAGGTTGATGGCCTTACGGGAAGCGGCACTGTGGGACGGCTCCCTAATAATAATACAAATGATAATGAAGGCCTAATGAAAATTTTAGATAATTAGAACACAAAAGTAATTGGCCTGATGAAAATTACACATAATTAATTGAAAACAATTATTTTAAATTTTGATAAACAATTAACACAATTTAGCTATCCTTTCATTCTCCGCATTCATCCATCGCTTTCATACAGTTTCCTTACAGTAACAAAAAAGGCGTCTTCGTAAAGTAAATAGAGTAACACAAGACGTAACCAAGCATATTAATATGTAATTTATTTTCATTATTTGGGTTGTTGGGTGTTTTGATATTACTTATTATTTGTACAGTTATCATTAGTATTTGAAGAACTTGAATAATAGGAAGTAGTGGCACTTTTAAAAGCATAGAAGTTATTTATATTATTTGTCTCTGATTTCAGATGGAAGAGCATTCCAAGTTCAAATAGCGTGGATTTTGAATGAGTGGTCAAGGAGATTAGTTCTGTGTATGTATGTATGAGAGAAAGAGGGATAGATAGATAGATAGATAATCGTCTTTATTTTCCAGGCGGGATTAAGGCCAGCTAAACCTTTTCTTCCATCCAACCTTTAATTTAAATACATTTTCAGATTTCTAATTTGTTAATAACAATTTTGAATTTACAATAAATATTTGATAAAATAACAGTAATTTACATTTTTAAAGCGCATAAACTATACATATTACACATTTATACTATCATTCATACCATAATTATTAAGTGAATTGTCTACAGAAGTTAAAATCAAGAAAAAGCTTATTATTGTGAGTTTAAACATATTGTGCATGTTGTTATTTGTCAGTATTCCCATGGCATTTTTGAAATAAAGTTCATGAATTTTACTCCTAAAGATATTGTAACTATTGATATGGGTGTCCCTGATGTTTGAAGGTAGAGCGTTCCAAGTTCTTATTGCACTGATAGTGAATGAATTATCGAGTAAGTTTGTTC
Organism: Sweltsa coloradensis; assembly: GCA_024449915.1. Lineage (NCBI taxonomy): Eukaryota > Metazoa > Arthropoda > Insecta > Plecoptera > Chloroperlidae > Sweltsa > Sweltsa coloradensis. Next base: position 194,788 of record JAMZAV010001310.1, read on the forward strand.
TGTGAACGGGGAAAATGAGTTGAGTACCTGCCCTTGATCTAGTGTTAAAGAGATGATTTGAATGGAGGTACGTGAAGTTGGTAGCAAGATAAGACGGTAAAGAAGTTGATAATACGCGATGAACAAGATAGAGTGGAGGTTACGTCGATCATTTAGGCGAAGCCATTGAAGATCTTTGTAACTTTGAGTTACATGATCAGATTTTTTAATACCCATAATAAAACGTACGCATGAATTTTGAGCCCGTTGAAGTCGAATAGATAAGTCTTCAGTCAAGTCATTATAAATAACGTCGCAGTAGTCAAAGTGAGGAAATATGAGGGATTGTACAAGCATTCTTTTGAGTTTAGTTGGAAGAAAGTTCTTAAGTCTATTTAATGAATGTAGCGAGGCGTAAGTCTTTTGACAAACATGTTTAATATGTTCAGTCCAAGAAAGATTGTCAGTCATATAGAGTCCTAAATTCTTAACATTATGTTGTAGAGGTATAGCCATGCCATTCAAGATAACATTAGGAAGTGTTGCATAATCAATTTTGTTTAGAAGTTTCTGATAACCTAATATGATGGTTTGTGATTTATTAGGGTTTATATGAAGGAGATTGTTTGATGCCCACTTAGCAAGAGATTTTAGGTCGTCATTCATCATCAGTATTGCCTGGTTAATTGATGAAGGTGAAGCATGTAAGTAGATTTGCAAGTCATCGGCGTATAAATGATGATAGCAGTACTTTAGAGAAGATGATATATCATTAATTATATTGAAAATAATAGAGGTCCAAGGACACTTCCTTGCGGAACTCCAGCACATACGGGTTCCCAGGTTGATTGATTGCCATCGGATATTACGCATTGATGTCTTTGACGAAGGTAAGATTCCATCCACTGAAGTGTAGGAGTAGAGAAATTAATAGATTTTAGTTTAGTTATAAGTATGTCAATGTCAACAGAATCAAAAGCTTTGCTAAAGTCAAGTAGTGTCAAGAGTGTCAATTGTCGACTGTCCAGAGACCTCAGAGACGAGAGAGAGAGAGAGAGAGAGAGAGAGAGAGAGAGAGAGAGAGAGAGAGAGAGAGAGAGAGAGAGAGAGAGATTGATTCATTGATTGATTGATTGATTGATTGATTGATTGATTGATTGATTGATTGTCGTCTTTATTGATGGCGGAATTAAGGCCTGTTAGGCCTTCTCTTACATCCAACCATTTTATAATTACAACACAAATCACATTGAGAGAGAGAGAGAGAGAGAGAGAGAGAGAGAGAGAGAGAGAGAGAGAGAGAGAGATTGATTGATTGATTGATTGGTCGTCTTTATTTAAGGCGTGATTAAGGCCAGTTGGGCCTTCTCTAACATCCAACCTTATAAATATGAGTACATTGTATAATCCAGCAAATAATCAATATCATTTGAATTATACCTAGATAAGAGGTAAGTACTAATTAATAAAACAAACTATGTTAACTAACTCATTTATCCGTCCCATTCATTCATCACATTCATTCAATTTGAAAATATAAAGCTGTCAATAAAAGAGCAAATTCACCTTCTGTTTATAAGTACATTCGGTCATGATTGCGGAGTTAGCTAATGTTTTGGCTTTAATAAAGTAGTAAGTTTTAGTTTTAGATTTAAATACACTGAGATTATCATAATAAACATCCCTTATTTCTACTGGAAGTGCATTCCAAGTGCGAATTGCGTGTATCTTGAACGAATTATCTAATAATTTCGTCCTGTGGATAGGAAAAGCGAGCTGCGTACCTGATCTTGATCTTGTGTTGAAAGTGTGATTAGAATGAAGGTAATTAAAGTGTGCAGCTAAGTAGGTCGGAGAAGATGTTGAGAGAATACGGTGGGTGAGACAAACTGAATGTAGGTTAGGCCGGTCTTTCAGGCGGATCCACGATAACTGTTTAAAGCCTGAAGTGATGTGGTCAGATTTTCTTATTCCTAGGATAAATCTAACACATGAGTTCTGAGCACGTTGAAGACGAATTGACAGGTCCTCTGTAAGGTCATTGTAAACAACGTCACAGTAATCGGAATGGGGCATTATTAATGTTTGTACGAGAAGGGTCTTAAGTTTGGTCGGGAGAAAATTCTTTAGTCTGTTTAGAGAGTGGAGGGCTGAGTAAACTCTTTTTGAGTCTTTTACATATGTGTTTCGTTTGGTTATTCCACGAGAGGTCATCTGACATGTGCAGTCCTAAGTATTTACGTTTAAATGGAAAGGAATTACTGCATTGTTTAAGGTGATCTTATGAATATTCGAAGTGTTCACTTTCGCGAGCAATTTGTGATACCCTATGACTAATGATTGTGATTTTAAGGAATTTATTTGTAATCCATGCTTGGTGGCCCAAATGGCAAGATTTTCTAGGTCTTTATTGATCAATTCTATAACGGTGTTGAGTGTCAGTGGGGAAGCGAACAAGTATATTTGCAGATCATCGGTATACAAATGGTGGTAACAATATTATAAAGCTGGTGAAATATGATTGAGGGAAAGAGAAAATAATAAAGGCCCCAAAACACTTCCTTGAGGGACACCGGCTCTCAAAGACTGCCATTCCGATTGGCAATCAGGTGAAATTACACTTTGCGTACGACCACGCAGATACGACTCGAACCACTGAATAACCGAGGGGGAAAAATTTATTGTTCTGAGTTTCTCAATAAGTATATCAATATCAACCGAGTCGAAGGCCTTGCTGAAGTCAAGTAACGTTAAGATAGTCAATTGTCGATTGTCCATTTTAGATCTAATGTCGTCAGTAACCTTTATAAGTGCTGTACATGTGCTGTGGTTGGCTCGGAACCCTGATTGATATTGATCTAATATTTGATGCTGTGAAAGGTATGAAGACATTTGTGTGTGAACAATGAATTCAAGAACTTTAGATAATGACGGTTATATACTAATTGGTCTGTATAGTCCCCTGCAGTTTCAGGCTTTTCTTTTTTTGCTAATGGGCGAACTAATGCGTTTGTCCATATACGGGGGTAAGAGCTGCTAATTAGGGAGAAGTTAAGTAAATAAGTTATTGGTTCAATTATAATCGGAGAATGTTTAATCATGTGTTTGATAAGTTCGATAGATATGTTGTCTACACCTTGCGCATTGGACTTAATACGATTTATAGCTTGGAGGGCAGTTTTCGGCGTAACGTAGGAAAAATAGAACTTCTCATATGGATGAACCTCACGATTGTTCGATAGTTCATTTAGATGGTCTTTTTTTATTTCAGGGTCGATTTCTCTTGCTGTTTGAACAAAGTGCGTGTTAAGTGTTTCTAGGGGTATAGAGATGGGGACTTCGTCTTCCTTTTGCTTACCTAGACCCATGTTGGATAACTAGGGAAACGCCAAAGTCGTTGTTAAACGAGTGAGTTAGCCAAGTGTTTTGACTTCTAAAACCAGACCGTCTGGTCACCTTACAGGAACTCACTCTGCTTGCCACAATAATTATTTAAATTGAACATTCAAAATGAGAATCGTATTCAAAACGTATTAGCGTGAAACATTAAAACAAAATCACCTAATTTTTATTTCCCATTGAACACCCCTCAAAAATAATATGTGGGTATAAAAATATAAAAAAGTTAGAACCGACGGGTATCGAACCCCATGCATCCGTGCGGTAGGCTAAATGGTTACCACTAAGCCATGCAGGCCACGTCAACTTCGTCCCGCTGACTGCTACGAAACAAATGCCGCGCCATTGATATTGTTAAAAATCAAATTTTTATTTATCGTAGGCTTAAATCGCAATGGATCAAGCTGATTTTGTTAACAGTTCTCAGTAAACTTGTACCGGATGTCTGTTTAAAATTTCAGCGCAATCTGTTCAGCGGTTCGGCTGATTTTCGACGTACAGACAGACAGACAGAATCACAGAATGAGAGCCGTTTGAGTTGAATGGAGACACTCAGTCGCTCCGCTCCCTCGTTTAATTATGTTGCACCAAAGTTTTTTCATTCGTAGTTTTGAATCGAGTAAACCATATGCGTGCCTTCGCTTTTCTGTACGAATTAATTGGTTTGTCTTGTTTCTGAGAGTTCTAAATTTATCTTGATTGTCGGGCGTAGAAGAGGTTTTGTATTTGCGATATGCCGCGTCTCGTCTTGACATATAATCCTTTATTTCTCTAGTTAACCACGGAGCAGGTGGTTTAGTGCACCAACTGTCTTTATTGGGGCGTGTTTGTCATAAAGTTGTAAGACTAATGAGTTAAACTCGAATAATTTTTCTCGTGATGTAGTGTTGTCTTACAAAGTTGTCCCAGGAAATTGTTAGGGGTCTTCTTTAAAGGTTATAGATCAATGTGTTTTAAAATGTTTAGAATAAATTTTGCTGTTTTTTTTTGGGGACTCAAATAGAATATTGAAAATAAATTAAAAACATGGTGGAAATCCCCCGGTACGGAATTTTCCGTGATTTAGTAATCTATCCCCCGTTGAAGTTAACATTAAAAATCAATGTGTGGGAGCTAGCAGTGTAGTGTGTGGGGTTTTAAGAGGCAAGATTTGAGGTTAATGATTCGAAAAAGTGGGATAGGTTTTTTGTGTCTGTATGATTTGGAGTTTTCAAATTTGAATTTGTATTTAAAATCTCCCATTACTTAACGTGTTCGTAGGAGGTAACCAAGTTAAAGAAGTTTTCGAATCGGCCCAAAAAATCCTATCTTTGGTGGAGATAAAATTTCTCAAAAAGCACTTTTTGGGGAAAAATTTATTTTTCAAATTTAATTCAGGCCTTGGAAAAATATTCCTGGGGGGGGTTTTTAAAGGGTTTTTATTTTAAATCGTTTGGAATATGGCAAAAAACCTCCACCCCTCTTTTTGGTTTTGTCATTTCTTAAAGGCGATACCCTTCCAATTTAACTAGAGAATTTTTGGATGCTTCAACCAGGTTACTTATGAGAATTACGGTAAATTACATTTTCTCTACGTATTTGCAGGTCTGAAATGAGACTGGGGGAGGCGTTATGTGAACGACCTTTAAAGACGCGGGTGTTTTAGAGAGAGAGAGAGAGGAGAAAAGAGGGGAGAAAGAGGAGAGGGAGATTGATTTATTGATTTATTTATTTATTAAGGTTTTATTTTTAACGGATTAGGCTAGTGAAGCCTTATCTTCCATTCAACCTAATACTACTAATAATAATGCAAATGATAATAAAGGCCTAATGAAAATTATAGATAATTAGAACACAAAAGTATTTGGCCTGATGAAAATTACACATAATTAATTGAAAACATAAACATTTGAAATTGTGATAAACAATTTACACAATTTAGCTATCCTTTCATTCTCCGCATTCATCCATCACTTTCATACAGTTTCATTACAGTAACAAAGAAGGCGTCCTCGTAAAGTAAATAGAGTAACACAGGTAACCGAGCATATTAATATGTAATAATTTATTTTCATTATTTGGGTTGTTTGGGTGTTTTGATATTACTTATTGTTTGTTCAGTTAAGAATTTGAATAATAGGAAGTAGTGGCACTTTTAAAAGCATAGAAGCTATTTTTATATTTATCTCTGATTTCAGACGGAAGAGCATTCCAAGTTCGAATAGCGTGGATTTTGAATGAGTGGTCAAGGAGATTAGTTCTGTGTATGGGAAATGAGAGTTGCGTACCGGACCTAGACCTGGTACGGTATTAAACATGTGGTTTGAGTGAAGGAATTGAAAGTTAGAGGCGAGATAAGACGGTGACGATGTTGAAAGTAGCTTGTGGACTAGGCATACGGAGTGAAGGTTTCTACGAGCCTTTAATCGAGTCCAACCAAGCGTCTTAAAACCCGGGGTTATATGGTCAGATTTTCTTATTCCTAATATAAATCGGACATATGAATTTTGTGCCCTTTGGAGACGAATAGCCAGGTCCTCGGTCAAGTCATTGTAAACAAGGTCGCAGTAATCGAAATGGGGAATAATAAGAGATTGTACTAGCATTGTTTTTAGTTTAGTCGGAAATAAGTTTTTTCGTCTATTTAATGAGTGTAGTGCAGCATACGTTTTTTTACAAACGTGTTTGACATGTTCCGTCCAAGTCAGGTCATTAGTCATAATAAGTCCTAGGTTTCTGACTTGTTGTTGAAAGGGTATTGTTGTACCGTTTAAAGAAACGTTGTCGATTGTCGAGTGGTCTAATTTTGCTAAAAGTTTGTGGTAGCCTAAAATAATGATTTGTGACTTATTGGGGTTTATTTGCAAAACGTTTTTAGTTGCCCACAAAGCAAGAGATTGTAGGTCTTTATCTATCATATCAATTGTTTGATTAATTAGTGAGGGAGAGACATGTAAATAAATCTGCAGATCGTCTGCGTATAGGTGGTGATAACAATAAATGAGTGAATTTGAAATGTCGTTAATGTACAATGAGAATAACAAAGGTCCTAAAACACTTCCTTACGGCACACCTGCCGTCACTGGTAGCCAATTCGATTGATTGTCACCTGAGATAATGCACTGTTGCCTGCCGCGGAGATACGAATTTCATCCATTGCAGTGTGGAAGGAGAAAAATTTAAAGATTGAAGTTTGCTTATAAGAATGTCTATGTTAACGGAGTCAAAAGCTTTGCTAAAGTCAAGAAGTGTCAGTATGGTAAGTTGTCTACTGTCCATGTGAGTTCTTACGTCATCAGTTACTTTAATGAGTGCTGTGGATGTGCTGTGATTACAACGGTAACCAGATTGGTGCTCGTCTAGAATTTGATTTAATTTTAGAAAATCTGATATTTGACAGTGGACAATATATTCCAGGGCTTTAGACAGGGCGGGTAGAATGCTAATTGGGCGGTAATCATTGGGTGTAGAAGGATTTGTCTTTTTAGGCAGAGGGCGGACAAAGGCTTGTTTCCATATATTAGGGTAGGCGTTATATGTAAGAGAAAAATTAAATATGTGTAATATTGGCTCGATTAGGATGGGGAAGAGATTAATCATGAATTGAATAAGTTTAATCGGTATTAGATCTATTCCTTGAGCATTTGATTTTATTCGTTTTATGGCGTGCAAGGCCGTTCTTGGGGTAACATGTATAAAGTGAAATGGGTCGTAGGTTGGCTTAGCTTGGTTGTCTTCGATGTCTTTAATATGTGAATGTTTTATTGAAGGATCAAAATTAAAGGGTAGTGTAGTGAAATGGGTATTAATTTGTATCTAATGGTATTTCAAGTGGAGCTTCTTCATCTTTTTGTTTACCAATGCCCATTTGTGACAGACTTTGCCACATTTTTTAAATAGGTGTTTTAGGGTCCAATAACTTATAAGTGTGTCTCTTTTTTTCTGCTCTAATTGTCTGGTTCGTCTTGTTTCTTAATGTCCTATATGTCTCTTTGTTGTCGTCAGTAGGGTTACGTTTGTATCTATTGTAAGCAGCGTCCCGTCTTGACATAAGGTCTTTTATTTCTGTGTTTAGCCAAAGGTGACGGAGGCTTACTTACCCTAATCACTTTAAGAGAGGCGTGTTTGTCGTAAAGTTGTAACAACAGAGTGTTGAACACGGATAGTTTATCGTCAATAGTAGTTGCAGTCAGTATATCATCCCAGGGCAAAGATATAGAGTCTAATTTAAATTTGTCAGTGTCGATAAATTTCAAGGCTCGACGAGAAATTAATTTTGGCTTATGCTTTGGAGTTCGGATTGAGTATTGAAGATATATTAAATCGTGTGCGGAAATTCCCGGAATCGAGAGTTGGCCATGATTATGCACTTTGTCCTGATTAGATATCATCATAATATCAATCCACGTATGAGAGGTTGAAGTATGGTGTGTTGGCTCTAGGGGGAGTACAGTTAAATTACAGGATTCGAATATAGTTTTTAATTGTTTTGTATCGGTGTGATTGACTAACTGCAAATTTGTGTTGAAGTCTCCCATCACGATTATGTGTTCATAATGTGCAATATAATTTAATAGGGCTGTTTCAAATTCAGATAAAAAGCCGATTTTGGGTGGACGATATACGAGTGAAATAAGCACTGTTTGGTTTCTTAATTAAATTTCAAAGATAATGTATTCGGGCCTAGCGTTATATTCGCTTGGTGACTGACTTAATATTTTACATTTAATGTCGGAACGGACATAGGCACATACACCACCACCTCGCCGCTTAGTGCGGTCGTTTCGTATTAGACGGTATCCATCTAATTTGACTAGACTAGAAGAAAGTGACGGTTTTAACCAGGACTCGTTTACGAGAATAACATGCACATTATTTTCGTTGACAATAGCCTCTAGCTCCAGGCAGTGGGCCATCAGTGACGAAGCGTTCAGATGCACCACTGAGAGAGACCTTGGATGTCCCGCCAAACGTGTTTTTAGAACACTCCCAGTCGAAGGATGAATGGTAGGCGACATGGGTGGAGAGAGAGAAGGGTCGTTTACTACGTCTGGTAACGTCATTAAAATGTCGATAAAGTTTGAAGTGTTGTCTGGCAATGTGGGGGTGGGTTGGGGTGGGGTGAAACTTGGAATGCTCAGTGTTGCCAACTTATGATTGCGAAACATTTTTAAACAAAATTAAGTTTAACTGGATAACAACAATAATGATAAAGATACTAACAATAATAATTATATTTATATAAGAGAATTTCCCTATCGTTGATAATGTAATCGATTTAATATGCTTGGTTAGCTCACCATTTCCGATTCCGTCTTCTTTGTTAATCATAATGAAACGCACACCCACACACATACATGCACACTGAACAAAATTAGAATAACACAAGTAGGTTTGCTTAACATTAAGGTAAAATAAAAAAGAGTTTTCTTTACCAATAATAATTGGATAATAGAGTGAAGAAAGTCCCACACGTAGAAATGCATTTTTTCAAATGTCAATCCGGGGTTTATTGGGGGTTATACACCGCTCGTATTTTGTGGATTGTCGCGTTCGCGTGTGACGTACAGTCGCGTGTTGTCTGGACAAAGGACGACGATCCTCCCATCCTGGGTCCAGACGCTCCGTTTGCCGGCGATCTCCTTGGCAGTGGCGTAGAGTTTCGACCTCACATTGTGAGCGACTCCGTTATAAGGAGCTCCTTTTCTTCGCCAGCCGCCTATTAACGCTCCAGATTTGATCCCTGACGATATATCTGACGAACTTGATGATGATCGGACGAGGGCGTCCCGACGACACGACCTCTGCGGAGTTACGCCTGACAGGTCCCAGACGGTGACAGCGGTCGATGTCTAACGGGTACAGGTCCATGCACAATGTCGTATTCGCAAAGTGGAGGACAGTGTCGAGAACATCTTCATTAGGTCGTTCAGGGAGGCCATGCACGAGCAGGCAGTTACGCCTGCTGTACTGTTCGTCAGCGTCGAGACGGTCCGAGTGCTCCTCGGACGCCGCCGTTAGGCGGGCGATGTCAGCCCGCGCTGCCCTCATCTCCTCGGCGATGCTGGCCTTCACAGCCCCGATCTGAGACTCCAGCAGAGTCTGCAGATCGCGTATCTCCTGTGGAGACGAGGCGCCGCTCCGGGGTTGGTTTCTGGAGACGTCGGTCGCCGAGCCGGACTTGGTGGCAAGGAGGCTTATCTGCGCCATCAGGGTCTCCTGTAACGTGGCAAGCTGCGCCGAGAAGGAACCCTCCAGCCTATAGTGAAGCTCCGCCAGTTCCTTGACAGTTCTGGGGGAGTTTTTGTCTGTTGCGTTGTTAGTGGCTGTCATAGTTTTGCTGGTTCTACGAAGCTTTGACGATGCGGAGCAAGGATGAAAATAAAAATGAATAAAATTGGAATAACGCACTTGATAAGTGGTAAAAACACACGATGAGTAGAGAGTTGAAGTTGTCGGCTCGAATGATGCAAAGTTGAGAAATATTTTATGTGAGGATACGCCGATTAGGGAAGATACCCCGGAGACTCGAAAAACTATCAGCCAACAAACACCATTTCAAGTTTTGGCCTGAATGCCATATCTTTGGCCCCAAAGAAGTTAAAACTCAAAACAATGTGAACACATGGAAAACAAAAATGTTATTTTGTTTAATTGTTTGTTTGTTAAGAGATAGATAGATAGATAGATAGATAAGGATCTTTATTGTAAGGCGGGATTAAGGCTAGTGAAGCCTTATCTTCCATCCAACCTAATACTAATAATAATAATAATACATTTGATAATGAAGAGAACATTACATGATTATATAAAATATTCAAATAATACATTAAATACATTATGGTAGCATTATTGCAAAGTTAAAATTTTCTAGGTGTATAGTAATGTTATGCAAATTATGAATTTTGAATCGATTTATGCAAATCTTCAATAGTTTAAGAAACATTCATTCATCCATTCACACAAAAGTACAAAATTAATATAGCTTTAGACATTGTGTGCAGAAATACAGGTGAGCAGGAGCAGGTTGTGGTATGCATTACTCAATCATTAATTTAACAAAGGCTTTAGCGGCTGATGTTTATAGCTGTTAATTAATTATAATTACTCAAGTAATGTTGATGTACTTTATGCTTGAAAGTGTCGTAACTAATTCCGTAAACATCCCTGATGCTCGTTGGGAGAGTATTCCAGACTCGAATAGCGTTTATTGTAAAAGAGTGGTCAAGAAGATTGGTTCTATGGGTTGGAAATGTTAACTGAGTACCTGATCTAGATCTAGTGTTGAAGGGATGGTTTGAGAATAGGTATTGAAAATTAGATGCTAGGTACGAAGGTGTTGATGTTGAGAGCAGACGATGAACAAGGCAAATCGAGTGTAGATTTCTACGGTCATTTAGACGAATCCACGCAAGATTTTTGAATCCAGGGGTAATAGAATCATATTTTTTTATACCAAAGATGAAACGAACACAGGCATTTTGAGCTCTCTGAAGACGAATAGAGAGGTCTTCAGTAAGGTCATTGTACACAACGTCGCAATAATCAAAATGAGGCATGACGAGGCTTTGTACGAGCATTGTTTTTAATTTTGTTGGGAGGAAGTTTTTTGAACGGTTTAAAGAGTGTAAAGATGCGTAGGTTTTCTGACACACGTGTTTGATATGTTCGGTCCAGGTCATGTCATCTGTCATAAAGAGTCCCAAGTTTCTAAAATGACGCTGAAAAGGTATAGTCGTGCCGTTTAAGGTAACGGGGTTGATTTTTGTGCGGTCTATTTTTGCTAGCAGTTTGTGATAACCTAGAATCATAGATTGAGATTTTATGGGATTTATAGTCAAACAATTTTTGGTCGCCCAAGCATGTAAAGATTGCAAATCCTCGTTCATCATTTGAATTGCTTGGTTAATTGCGAGAGGGGAGGAATGAAGATAAATTTGAAGGTCGTCGGCATAAAGATGGTGATAACAATATTTGAGCGATTTCGATATGTCATTAATAAAGAGTGAGAATAATAATGGCCCTAGTACACTGCCTTGAGGCACCCCATTCTTAAGTGGCATCCATTCAGATTTATTATTACCCGATACTATACATTGCTGTCTTCCACTGAGGTAAGAATGCATCCACTGAAGGGTTGGGCGGGAAAAGTTTATAGATTCAAGTTTAGTCATTAGTATATCAAAGTCAACTGAGTCAAATGCTTTGCTATAGTCAAGTAAAGTCAGAAGTGTAAGTTGTCGACTGTCCATTTTTGTTCGTATATCGTCAGTTACTTTGATAAGCGCTGTGCACGTACTATGATTGGAACGGAATCCTGATTGGTACTGGTCTAGTATATTGTTCTCTGTTAGAAAATCAGTTATTTGAGTGTGAACAATATACTCGAGCGCCTTAGAGAGAGATGGTAGGATACTGATTGGACGGTAGTCACGAACAGTGCTGGGATTTGGTTTCTTTGGTAGAGGACGAAAAAAGTGCCTGTTTCCAGATGTCAGGGTAAGAGTGATGTGTTAGTGAGAAGTTAAAGAGGTAAGTAATAGGTTCGATTAAAATTGGAGACAGATTGATCATGTTTTGAATCAGTTTTATGAGGATTAGATCTACGCCTTCAGCATTCGATTTATTCGTTTAATTGCGTTAATTTGCCATTTTTGGTGTCACGTGTTTGAAATTAAATTGATCATACGTTGGTGTAGTAGATTGTTCTTTTATGCTCTTAACATGCTTATCTTTTAGAACGGGGTTAATGTTTGTGGCGGAGTAGTAAAATAATTGTTAAGGTTGTCGAGGGAATTTCGATAAGAGCCTCGTCCTCCTTTTGTTTGCCTATGCCCATATGGGACAGGTGTTGCCATGTTTTTTTCATAGGCATATTTGGGTCCAGTAAGGTATAGGTGTGACGCCGTTTTGCTGTCCTTATCATTTGATTAGTTTTGTTTCTTAAGTGTCGGTATTCTTTTTCATGCTCAGGGTCGTGGCTTGATTTGAATTTGTTGAATGCCGCGTCCCTCCTGGCCATTTGGTTTCTTATCTCAGCATTGAGCCATGGCGAAGGTGGTTTAGTGACTGACGACTTTTAATGGTGCGTGTTTATCATACAGGTTAATAATCATAGAATTAAATGCTGAAAGCTTTTCGTCAATTGTGGGCAGGTTGATTAATGAGTCCCAAGGTAAAGAAATAGAATCGGTTCTAAATTCGGCAACATCTATAAGTTTTAGTGCTCGTCGTGAAATAAGTTTTGGTTTTTGTTTCGGCGTACGGATGGAATATTGTAAATATAATAAGTCGTGAGCTGATATGCCTGGTACAGAGAGTTGACCGTGATTTAAGACTTTATCACGGTTTGACGTCATTATAAGGTCAATCCATGTATGAGAGAGAGATGAGAGAAAGGAATAGAGGCGAGATTGATTGATTTACTAACTTTAAAATGTTTGATCAAATTACATATAAATGGACATTAATACACTTTACTAATGAACCCAAATATTAACAGATATCACTTGGACATTAAAAGTCCACCTTTGATTCCATTATGGGCAGGTTTTCACCATCACCTCTCTATAGCTAAAAAAATAACAATTTTGACAATAAAAATAATTCGTGGTTTTGCATGCACCTATTAAGTTGGGACGGATTAGGTTTTCTATATAATACTTTAGGCAAACTGAAAAACAGATTTTTGAGTTTTAGAGGCGTGAATATTTTATGTATTGATTCCACAGTATAGTATGTCCTACGCCTTATGCATTTATCGACACTTTGAAAATAGGTTTTTAATGCGCTAATTGTTGCCTTCGTACTTGGTATTATTTTGATTTGTGAAATATAAATTTTGAGCGGGTGTGACAGTGATGATAAATTGATGAACGAGGCAAACAGAATGAGATTCGGGTGTCTATGAAGCAATTTAAATTTTTGGAAACACATAATAGAGAGAGGAGGAGAGGAAAAGAAGGGGAGGAGGGTGATTGTTGATTATTAAGGGTCCTGTATCATACACATGAGTACTTTAATAATGTCCAATATTTTTAGGGATAGGTCACTGGGCATAAAGATCGTCCCCATGTTATTCCTTATGGCAGGTTTTCGCCGATGGGACCTACTTACTACCTAGCTAGAAAAATACCAAGTTTGACAATAAAAAATCGTGTTTTGGTGCACCCAATAAGTTGTCTGTTAGTTTCTATATACATAACTAGTTAGCCTGAACGAAACAGATTTTTTGAGTTTAGAGGGTGAATATTTTATTATTGATTATAATATTTAGTATGTCCTTAGACTTTGATTCTTTGACACTTTGACTAGGTTTATTAATGCATTAATTGTTATTCATATTTTGTATTATGTGATTTGTTATTATTTTGTTGTACCTTCACTACCATGTATTGTTTATATTATGTACAATGTACGTGTCTGTGGACTGCAATAATTAAACACATAAATACGCATATGAGCCACCACGGACGGATATCAAGGGCTGGATGCACACCACAATGTCGTGCTTACATTGTTATAGTAACTATTTTTAATGTAAGCTGTATGACAATGTCCTCCAATTAATGTCCTTACACATTCCGAGTTTCGGTAAAACTCAGATTGGCAAAAACTCAGTAATCTTATAATCCTAGATAAGTATTGGTTGAAACTGATCCTGGAAATTGTGTTAATACCTTATTGAGTTGATGGCAAGTTTCTTGAGCGCGCGGAGGTCGGCGTGGACCCCACAGAGGCCCATGAAGGCGGCGTAGAAGTCATAGCTGAGACCCTTGGACCCCCAGAACGAGGGGTCGTCGCTGCCAATCACCACGGGGTAGTTGTCGGCAAGGAGGGCGGCTGCGGGGTGGTTGCGGAGGTCGGCGACTAGTAGCAGAACCTGCATGGGATGTGTGAATATTTATTTATATTTCTTGTGGGAACCTGCCCAGGCTTTTTTAAGAGGGATGAATGATGAAGAGTGAAGTTGATCATACCTGGTTGGACAACGGGCTGACTTCAATGGCGATGCCCCTCTCTTTCACCAGTTTCATGGCCAAGGGGTGTTTAGTGAGGGCGTAACCGTGACCAATGCGCGTCGTGTTCAGCAGAATTGCGTCAATGAGGTTGAGATCGGTAAATCCCTGCCAGTCTGTGAAACATTTAATGTGGATAATATAATAATATGCTCTCAGCGATAAGCTATAGCTCCCCCCACCACCTAAATTTTTAAAAATAAAATGCTGAAAAACAGTTTATTTTTATAAATTTACAAAAGCTAACATAACTATTTTTTTATTACGGAATATTTCTATAAAGATTAATAAAAAGTTACTTTGAGTTTTTTTTTTTTTTTTTGGGGGGGGGGGGACTTGAGAGACGTGGTAGTGAACGAGCGTAGCAAGGTGAACGAACAAATATATGTGCCTAAGCGAGTCGGTGCACACCCAGTGGCGGGGTAGTGGTGACGGCAGCATAAATCTGATTGAGAGGCAGAACGGTGGATGATGAACCAGAGGGATCTATTGTTGATACTGTAGGCGGGTACTAACACAGAAAGGCGTAAGGAGTAGACGTTGTTCGTTTGGTCGATTTGTGTAATTGGTTTTGTAGATGGCAAAGTTGTCTCTGGAGTCACGTTGTTCTTGTAGTCCGAATGAGAGTTGTATCTAACAGGTGATTTAGGAAAAGAGCTGACTCAAACTGTCGACCTCGATCGGTATGATACCGTTCGCATCCCGTTCGCATCACTATAATAGTGATGCGAAGAGGCAAGGGGCGTCCCAAACCACGATATCCAGCCGGTGACAAGGGCAGAGGCCATGATCCATGGGCAGAGGCAACTGTATCCACTCGCAGTGACATTGGCTAGTGGAAATTGACTCCGACCAACGCGTAAATCGGTTTACGCATGTTAGAATGTAGCGGAATCCCGGTGACTCGGAAAGCTGGCCCACCAGATCGATGTGGATGTGGTCAAACCGAGCGTCGGGAACGTCAAAATGTTTAACAGGTGCCGAAACGTGGCGTGTTACCTTTGATTGCTGACACGTTATGCAAGCCCACGCCCAATCCTTGTAGTCTCTCTTCATTGAAGGCCAAACGTAGCTCCTTGAGACAAGGCGGACGGAGGCGGCAACACCAGGGTGAGACAGACTGTGAAGACTGTCAGGTGTTGGAGGACGTGACACAGTGGATCGTGAGGTCTGTGTCAACAGGCTCCTTTTCTACAGCTAGATAACAGTGACATACTGAGTGGCGGAGTGCTTGGAGGTCAGGATCGTTCATGCACCTGGGCTCTGGCTAGTGGCTATTGTCTCGTAATTCACTGGAACCAAGATTGCTTCCACTCTAGATAGAGCGTCAGACTAAGCGACTACGTTCTCCATTGCAGTCGACGAAAACTGCCACAGCGAACACTTGTCAGAGTTTCTGCATTAATACTAAAGTCAAAGGCTTGCGTAATCTTTCTAGATTACACAATTTTTGGCTTCCTCATAAACGGCAAGGAGTTCACGATCGAATGCGCTGTAATTACGTTGCGCCGTACTCACAGTGCTACTTCCTTAAAAAAAGACTACTGCCTGCCACCCCAAACCCGTTTGCTGCCGTAGGGTGCATGCACTTTTCGGAGGCGTCGGCAACGCTTACAAGTTCTGCACTAGAGTCCGGGAACGTGAGAAGTGCCGCCTGTGATAGACTATGCTTGCACTCATCAAATGTGTTCAACAGCCCTGTCTAGTCACTAATGTCTCCCAATCGAACCGCTTAACCTGAAGTATCAGCGCTAACAAGGAGGTCGGGGTGCCTGAAGTCGGGATACATATGGTAGGAGACAACGGTAGAAATTTATTATTCCAAGAACTGGAGGAGTTCTAGAGCTCGTGCTCCATTGGCATTGACGGTGTGAGTCGTGTGGCCGACGAACTTTAGCTCAGAAACGCCGAAGACGCACTTCGAGGACACTGTACTCCGATAAACGCGCAAAGAGCACGCGAAAGTGTTCCTCATGTTCTTCCTGCGACGTCGACGCGATTTGGATGTCATCGATGTAAGCATAGGCGAAATTTAGGACTGCAATGGCATCTTCGATGAATCTCTGAAATGTTTCGGAGGCGTTCCGTAACCCAAAACTCGAGTATGTAATTTCAAATAGGCTAAGCGGAGTTAATTAAATAAAAAAATAAATGAATAAATAAATAAATAAATAAATAAATAAATAAATAAATAAATAAATAAATAAATAAATAAATAAATAAATAAATAAATAAAAATTATAAAATAAATATTCTATATATATATAATATATACATAGATAAATAAAATATATACATAAATCTGTATATTTTACAGTTGACCCACTCAAGTCACACAACTGGTTTTTAGTGGGGAACACCAAACCAAAGTGACCAAGCCAACCTTGCAGGCCCCGACGCAATCGACTAGTGAGCGATAACCAACCATAGATCGATATTTTTTAATAGGAAATATAGCAATCAGCTGTATGGACAGTGTGAACACCCGCGGATCAACGCCAGAATCAACAAGCCCGATTCAAATTGGATTGGATATTTCTTAACATCTAATATTATAATCCTGTCAAATAAGATCTTAATATTGACGTTTGGAGGAAATAATTGCAATGTCGCTGAATTTTTGCAGAGACCCTCCTTATCCCTTTAAGTGACATAAGTCTTGCACTTTGAATTTTAACTCGAAATTTGGTATGCGTGTTGACTACTGGTTCAAAATGACGATTTTTTTATTTTTTTTTGAAACTCAGAACAGGGTAAATTTGGGTGGGAAATTATTCACCCAATGCTCTTTTAGGACAACGACATTTCAGACTTTTAGTACTTTTCTTTTGGATAATTACTTCCCACCCTCTTTAAAATTAGCATATACACATTAAATTACTGATAAAGATACAATGGAAATGTGCTTACTTTATTTGTGTTACCAATTGCATGGCCTAAATATAGGGTAGGGCTTAGGTTTATGAATAAAATAGGGTAGCCCTAGGTCTATTGCTGTATGGTAACTCTAGAGTGGCCTAGGCCCTACGATAAATGTAGGCTTAGGCCTAAGTCCATGGTGGGTCTATATCTAGGGTAGACCTGAGACTGTACTTTTACTTCAATATAAGCCCTTAGTCTCCTATGCCTACGGTAGGTCTAAGAAGACTATTCAATGTAAATCTAGGGAGGACGATTCTCCCGTGTGAGGGTTTTTGAGGTTAAGTGTGACCACAAATCTCACAAAAATGCTAATAACATGATAGCGCAACACAATACGCACAAACTGTTGGCAAAAAATGATTCAGCGTATGTTTCTTGTGATTAAATGTAAATTGCTATTAATGAATTCGATAGATTTGATTAAAACCAATAACAAAATATTGGAGCTGTCAAATCTTTTTTTCAAAATTTTCAAAGAAAACAATCATTTTTAAGGTTACAACTCAAGAAAATTTTCATGAATTCTTTATAAAATGCATTTACTAGGTAATAAATATTAAGTTACATAACTGCATCGAGATGTAACCACAATTCCCCATTTTCCACAACGCCTTTTCCACCCACGGAACACAAACCCTACTTTTTGTGGGTGTTTGAAGTGACACTGGGACAATAGTTTCCCACCAAGCTGCTTATTGTTGACGTAGTTCCAAAGTAAGCCGATATCATCGCCATCTTGTAGTCATCGACCTCACTGCATGCACCATCTTTATCGACCCGCAAGTGGGAAATTATTATCCCAAAGAATTTTCGAGATAGGGGGGGGTGGGAAACTATTATCCCAAAGAGCCTTAACGGGATAATACTTATCAACATACTAAAACTCCCCTACAATAGGACTTGAGCTTCGGCCGCCATATTGGAAATTGGCGGCCAAAAAGTGTTTGTCATCGAATATCTCCAAATTGGTTGGAGATAGACAAAATGGTGCCATGGCAAAAATATTCCCCATTAAATTCCCCACAAAACAGGTGTTTTCAATAGTTTTAGTAGGGGCAAAGGTTACGTCACAAAATCGTGGTTTATACGTTATTGGAGCACCAGCTAATTGCCTAATTTTCACGCCCAGCATCAAACAATGCCCGGTAAATCCGTAAGAAATCGATTTAAATACGTTGAATGATTGAGAAGTTGCTATAACGGCTACAAAGTCACCGTTTACAAATTCCGAAGACAAGAACTGACGGTCTTAAGTCCAATTAATCTTCAAGTTAAAAAACTTCTGACTTTAGCGGGAATCGTACCCTGCACCTTCTGCATTGGAAGTTGTTATGGTGTTCATTGCAAAATCGTTAGGAGCGATGGGAATCCGATAGTAAGCCCAGACTAAACTATAGCATGAAACTTTTTAGAACTTTTTCCAAGTTGCTCTGTTGACTCTACATTTAAAAAATAGTTTAAAAACAAAATTTTAAGCCCTAGTGTATTTTAAAAAATAAGTAGATATCGTTTCAAAAACGACGTTTAAACGCTTCGCCAAAACTGTGACGCAATGTGGTATTAGAGGCGCATGCCAGAAATCAGCCTATAGACTAGCTAGCTTAGCTAAGCGATGCTTCTTTAAATGTTAACGATATTCTGCTGAATGTGTAACACAGTAACTGTACACCTGTAACTCAACACCACCTATCGGCAGAACCAACTAACTATGTATCATTCAAGTGTAGCTTGTTTGTCTATTCAATTGAACTATATTCACTGTACGTGACTGTACTCAGTGTACAGTTGCCATCGACGTTGAGTGAGAAACCAGCACAGACGCGATTGTCCGAGATGGCCCATTTTTGACCAGGACACTGTGCTGTCAAATATGTTGGAGGAGGAGCCAGCACAGTTGAATTCATCTGAAACGTCTTACACCTCGAATTGCGTGTAGGGCAGTGTTTTGTCACGTACGTTGGAGGACAAGCCAGCACAAATAATATCATTTGAGACAGCCCTCACCTAGGAGGATTCAGTATATTACCTCTGGAGGGGCCATTAGTGCATCGCCGCTGACGCACGTTTCGACGGTCGGGATTTCCCCTCGCGCGCCTGCATTCCCGCAGAGAGCAGGCAACGAGACTGAGCCGGCGTATTCAGTAGCTCGCGATACGTATGTTTACAAGTGCAAACACTTATGGACTTAGTACCTCTCACCCAGGTGGACTTACTGGTCTCTCCCGCGTGGAAGAAGAACTTTGCCCCATCTTTCTGGAATTTCAATATGGGTTCTATGAAGTCAGCAAGGGGCGCCCCGAGATCCTCCTGCCCCACGAGGTCGAACCCGACGACAAAGTCCGGCAATGCCGCGCGTAGTGTTTTGAACACGTCCAGGTACCCAAGCACCACCGTGCTGTTAACGCGTCGCATGGGCGCGTAGATGACGCGGGCCCCCATGAACCTGGGGTGGTCGCGGACGAATCGTTTGGACACGTCATCGTAGAGCTTTGCCGTCTCCAGGACAGTCAGTGTGGTGCCGTCCAGCTCGTAGACCTACAACAACAACATCTTTATTTTGGATACATATGATTTTGCTTTACATATTAAAAATACAAATACAAATAGTGCACTGAATACATATGATTTTACATTACATATTAAAAATACAAATACAAATAGTGCACTGGATAGCTAGTCGTGGGAGCGATAGCGACAGTCTTACAACGGAACTTATACGGAACTTCTTGTGATTATGTCGTCTGTCTGTCTGTCTGTCTGTCTGTCTGTCTTTCTGTCTGTCTGTCTGTCTGTCTGTCTGTCTGTCTGTCTGTCTGTCTGTCTGTCTGTTTGTTTGTCTGTCTGTCAGTATGTTTGTTTGTGTGTTTCGAATCGCTGAACCGATGCACTGAAATTTTAAACAAACATCCATAAACAAATCTATGGGAGCTTGTAACATATTCAGCAATATCTGTAAAGATTTCAACGTACAACAAATAATTAATTGAAAATAGACTGTCAATTAGTATTAAGATCAATTTAGAACAATTGGTCATAAAGTATCTTGATTACTTTCCATTCAATAACGTTGTAGTTGACCCACCGGTAGTGAATAGTGTGAAACTCTCTGTGAGCAAAACACAAAAACTTGACAAGAATTCAGTTAACTTTGTGTTAGTGACGTCTAACGTATACAAAAGTGGTATTATTATGGTAGAGGATGAAGATTCTTTAGTTGGAAAACTCTTTGAGCTTAAGAAAGGTAGTACGACAGTTCCAGTTATGAACGATTCTTTCAAAGATATAACCCTTAAGTCAGGATCAAACCTCGTACGAGCCGATATCTGTTATCAACAATCCTGAAATTGAATTAAACATATCGCAATTGTTTTCGTGGACTGACAATTTTGTTCCAGGTTTAAACGTAAGTCTAAACGATGCATGTAATGATTCAGATCATTCCGAGACGCTTTCCGAAGACTGTGAAGGATGTCCGAACGAGACCAGTAGGCGTGTTGACTCGAGACCTACTCAGACTACAGCAAGTCTACAACCAGTTCTGAACGATTGTTTGAATATTGCTTTACGTCTCATATTTATGCAACTTGGCTAATCGAGACGAAGGGAGGGACGTAAGGGATGAGGGTAAGGATAATTCCCAACGTAGAATTGAACGCGAAGATTTGGTGTTGGGTGATGGACTCGATAATGCCGAAATCGACCAATTAGTAGAACTAGTAATCGAGTTTGGAGATTGTTTTGCTCTTTCAATGAATGAATTGGGTTGTACTAGCCTAACGCAAATGGACATGGCAGCTCACCAGTTTATTCAAAAGCATATAAGGCAACCGCAAAAGAACATGAGGAAATGTTTTTCCGACTGAGATTGGTTTTCCAAGCACTGAGAGAAGCTAAGCTTACGTGCAAACTAATTGTGAATTTTGCAGAAACAAGGTAAAGTTTCTAGGATTTGTAAAAGAGAAAGGACTACTCAAGCCAGGACCTAGGAAGGTAGCAGCTATCCAGGAGTTCCCAGTACCAAGTAAGCTATGTGATGTACAACGGTTTTTAGGCCTTACATGATTCTTTCGTCGCTTCATTGTTAATTATGCTAGCCGTGCAGTACCACTGAGTAGGCTGACGAGGAAGGATGAAGAATTCAGACGGACTGAAGAACAACAGAAATCGTTTGAGGATCTCAGAACAGCTCTCTCTACCGAACCGGTCTTACAACTTTACAACCCCAGAGCTCGTACGGAAGTGCATACTGATGCGAGTTCAACAGGTATTGCAGGTATGTTGTTGCAGGAAGGCGAAGATAAAAAGTTACACCTAGTATATGCAGTGTCTAAGAAGACTACGCCAGCGGAGAGAGACTACCACTCGAGTTAGTTGGAATTACTCGCCATGGTGTACACAATTGAAAGATTACGCCAATATTTATTACCTATTTCATTTGTATTAGTGACTGATTGCCAGGCACTAATTTACATGAACATTAACCGGACAACAAATCACCAGATCGCGCGGTGGTATACGCTATTTCAGGACTACGACGTCACTGAAGTGAGACATCGTCCAGGAGAAAATATGGCACACGTTGATGCACTCAGTCGTGCACCAATCAACAACGCGGGAGAATGTAACAATGAAGTAGAGGATATGATTGCAGAAAAACTGGAGGTACTACAGGTTATGAGCCTAGAAGACCAGGTACTGATGTTCCAGTATGGAGATAAAGAATTGAAACAGAAGATCGAATTTCTCAGGAAACCAGCGGAAGATAGGACAAAAGAAGAAAATAATCGAACAAAGGATTTTTGCCTCGACAAAGGAAGACTGATCAAGGAGGAAACTAACGTAGATGGTGTAAAGAAGGTATTGTTTGTATTACCAAGCAGTATGCGGAAGAGCATAACGGTCAGGTACCATGACCAACTGGGTCACTTTGCAGTGGACCGCGTAGTGGCCAAGACTCGAGAACACTACTGGTTCGCAGGTATGCGAAGGTACGTCAAACAGCACATCAGCCGCTGCCTTGATTGTCTTATGATTAAAGTACAAGCAGGCAAACGACCAGGGCTACTACATCCTCTCCCCCCAGGAAAAAGACCATTCGAGAAAATTCACGTGACGATCCAGCAACGCAGCAGATTTGGACGAGTCGACAACCACCTCCGACGCGGACGATGGCAACGAGTCTACAAACGACCCAGACGACTCCGATGTGGTCAACCCCGGAGCCCAGCTGAACGAGCGTACCCATTCTCAACTTGGAGATCAGGTTCATCCAAACCCGGATGACGTTGAAGAAATACAGGAAAGGCCGAAACGTATAATTAAGAAACCAGAACATTTACGGAATTTTTGTAATGAAATGAATTGTTTCTCAAATAGTTTATTATGTAGTAATTATCTTTGTTATTAACGTTTACCCTATTAATTTGTTTTCAAATTAGCATTATAAAAAATGTTGTACTTTTATTCTTTGAAAATTGCTAAACTTTGTGTATTAAACGTTTAAATTGAGGTCAATTTAATGACAGGACGACCGTATGTTAGCAATTTTGTATTATGTTAGCAATTTCGTATTTCATATTCTCCCGCTCAAGTAAGTAGATGCAGTTCCAAAGACTACTGGATGACGAGGAAGTGGAAGTATGTATCTCAGGGGCAGACTTGTAAGGAACATGGCGTGACATCAACAACAAAACGTAATTCAATCTTTATTCTTTATAATCTCGTAGCATCCGACACTTTAACTTTTGTAAAACATGTTTGTATCCTTTAATAAATAAAAGCAAGTAAGATTTAACGATGAATCTTGTTTATTTATAACATTTATGATTTTTCGGTTTGGGTAATTTTGACAATGGCCTGGTTCAGTCGCATTGCTGTCTTTAGGTTTTTATACATAATGTCTCGGTCCGCCACCCGAGGCCTCCCGCTCAACCCTGTGTTATTGTCCGTGCGAGCAGGTAGTCGACATCAGAGCGAGATATGAATGCGGCGACAGTCAGTGGAAGAGAAACCTCTACAATTAGTCCTCAATCACTTGTCATGGTTGGACCAATGAACGAAAACCAGTGCAGAGTATCGGGTCAGCCCATTCCCTCCCTTTTTTACCCACCCACTCTCTGTTAAAGCTTCACGCTTGAATAGCTTCAAAGGGAGGCTGCGGCCTTAAAAGGGCGAAATACCCCCCTGCATATGCAGTGTCTTACTAGAATCCTCGTAGCGTCTAAACTATTCCTTCAATGTTAGTAATCTGTTCTGTTTCGTCCAATAAACAGATGCCTGATTAACTACGTTGGTTTATATAATTATTTGAAAATGTTATAATTAGAACATCGCAACTCTAAGGAATCTTAAATTATTGAGCGAGCGAAGCGAGCGTCTCCACTTGACTCTTATGGCTCGAATGTCTGTTTTTTTTTTTCTGTTACTGCTTCGATACAGGTCGCACCGTTTCTCTGATCGATCTGAAATTTTGCACACATGTACATACCACCTAGGCGGGTTGCTGTATAGTTTTGTGGCAAAATCGTTCAAAAAGTTAAAAAAAAATACATTAAAGTTAATCGAAAGTTTTTTTTTCAAACTTAACGGCGACAAAATCTGAGGTGGCCAAATCATTTAGAATGTCCGTCCGATCACGAATATGTTATTTTTATTTTGATCCGATAAGTAGTGTAGATGGAAATTACATTATAACAAAGTCCCGTTACCATGGCAACGGAAGTCGCACAGCTTTTTTGGCTCATGATAGCGGTCAAACGGAGGCTCGGATCGAGTTGAAATTTTGACCATCCGCAAGTTTCGTTCCCGATTGAATGTCATTAGTTTTGTGGCAAAATCGTTCAAAAGTTATAAAGTTACATTAAAGTTAATCTAAAGTTTTTTTTTTAAAACTAAACGGCGAAAAAATCGGAGGTACCCAAATCATTTAAAATGTCCGTCCGGCCACGAATATGTTAATTTTATTTTGATCCGATAAGTAGTGTAGATAGCAATTACATTTTATCAAAAGTTACGTTACCATGGCAACGAAAAGTCGCACAAGAATTCTGGTCACTATGTACTGCCACCTAGAATTAATCAAGAGTAAAATAGTTTTCCCAAAGAAATGATGTCAAGGTCCTCTAGATGGCGGTGGATTTTATCCATTCTCTCCTATTTTACAAATTTTCAGCTAAATCCGTCAAGACCTAAAAGACTTATTGGTATGTAACATTATGGAAATGTCGTACTCGGGTCGTGTTGCACGTACCGGTGCTCGCTCAACAACGCGTCCAAATGAGCGTTTTCCTAGTAATTTTTTATTCAACCTAGTTCTTACTTTCATTATTTACAGCTTGTATTCCAAAGCTGAGTACAAAAAACGTATAAATGACGTGACAGTAAAGGTGACTAATGATTGATTAATTTCGCACCGATAATGCTGTCCTCTGTGGGGGTTTTGATGAACGTCTTATTCTCATGGAATTGGGGGCTGGGTCAAGCAGTGGATCGCGCCCACCCATCTACCCTTCTTCGTGACACAATACCGACACGGCGACAGTCCAGGAGCGGCACTAGAGATTAGACATTGGGGGGGCGCAAGTACTTTCGTGGGAAAGGGACCAAGCACGGGGGGTATGGGGGGCGGAGCCCCCCATAAATAGCGCCGCAGGCGAAAATTTTGAAAATCAGGTTTTTTGAGTGCATTTGGTGCGTTTTAGGAAAAAGCTATAGACTGAATGCAATACCAAAACATTGTAGTTTGTGTGCGTCAATTTGTTTTGTCGTCATGTCGAGCTTACAATTTGCAGCATACATGGCAACATAATAACGTTTGATCTTATTTTCAATTTAGAGACACATTTATTTGTTACTGATGATTTCGGACAATACAAAGGGAAGATTCAAATGATCGAATTTAGAGCGGGGCTCTGAGAGGCTTGTCCCTATATAATTTTTAATTACAAGGTAATTTTGATGCAAATCAGTGCGTTTTAAAGAAGTTGAAAACTATTTATTATTGTTCTATAAGTAAATTCGTCATTTATGTTGGGCTCGGACAAAAGAAGGAAATGAAACACTTAACTAGACAATTTAATTGTCGTATGAATTAATTCCGAACTACTGGCAAAAATTAACATCATCATTTTTTTAAATGTTGTGTCTTTTCATAAGAAATTACCTGCCGGTACATCATTAGTTTAATAAAGTAATGATTATTAAATTATTTTAAGTAGTGATAATTCGCGTAAAGTGCAGCAGCTGTGACTGTGGGTTGTTAATTGAAAAAAAAGGAAAACAAGGAAATTATTGGGGGGGCGCGGATTGCGATTGGGGGGGCGCACGACCCCCCAAACCCCCCTAGTGACGCCACTGCGACAGTCTGGTTACAAAGCCTCAGGCCAAGTATGTAGTGGTCGTAGAAACCATTCCGCCTCATTGATCTGGTTGTGGAACTGAAAATCCTTTTTCAACGCTGCTCGAACTCTTAGTCCCAACAAGTACATATCTTATTTCCAGTGGTGGGCAGTGTTGTGAGTTGTGACTAGATAATTATTTTTTTATCTAGATAAAAGATAATAGATTAAAAATAATTATCTAGATAAATTTGTTTAGATAGAAGATAATAATTATTGAGATTTACGTTTTTTGTTCCCCCCCCCCCCCCCCCCCTCTCAACAACAGTTTTCTTGTCAATCGTAATATTTATCTGACTCAACAAGTTGACATTACCCCGAGACGCGCATTACAACTGTAGAAGTAGTTTTCATTTAAAAAGGTGTTTGGTTATTATTTTTGTCTACATTATTGTTTATTATTTTATCAAAAAAAAAAATATCTAAAAACTTAAAAAGTTTATAAAAGATAAACTTAATTTTATCTAGATAATGCAAAACGATAACAACAAAAAATGTATCTAGATGAGATATAGGAAACGGATTTTATCAAGAAAGATTATCGAGATAAGTCACAACACTGGTGGTGAGTTGGTGTGGTAAATCGCGGTTCCTGAGATCCAGGATCGAATTAATTCTGGGTTGACCATGGGTATTAGGCCTATGTGGCGGTTTTTTCATTTTCCTGTATAATTTACTCTCCTCGTCTCGATTAGCAGAGTTGCATTCCGAACTTACTCACTGTCAGTCTGTCCCGTTATTTATTGCGTATTTGTCTGTCACCCCTCTGTCAAATACGTTATCATCTATTTATGAAAAAAAAATCAGCTTTGGATGCATTTCGTGACTTTGCAATTGTCAACCCTCGTTGCAGGCGCGCTGGTGGCTGACTAGCCTGTTAGCTTTCTCAACACAACTACAGACGACAATAATTATCGCAACGCAGACACATTAGTGCAGCCGTTATATTCAGATAATACCAATTCACCTACGTAAATGATGTTGTTCGTTTCTTTTACAATAGCTGTATATTGTATCCAACCAAATACAAAAATTTGTAAAAAAAAAAAAATCGGCAGCCAAGCTCTCCCTCAAAAGTCTTCGGCTGTGAATGCTGTGAGATATAGAAGTTGAGCCCCTAGTTTCGCTTTGAAAATAAGTAAGATCATTTCGCCTGTTGACGAGCGCCAAGCCAACGATTTATGTGGTAAAAAAGTAAAATTTTTAAACTCGAAATCATAAAAAAATTCTTGGCCATGAACCAAATTCAATGGCCAAGCTAACAAATCGAGAAATAAACCCTCGCTCATACCTGCGTAAAGGTAATGACATTACAATTAATGTTTGGTGGTCAGTTCAAAGGCAGCAGATATTCGTTGCAGTACTGTTCCATCCATTCAGATGTATAATGCAACTACAATTCAGAGCTTAAAATGTACCCGTCCTGATGGTCTAGTGGTTAAGACGCTCACCTGGAATGTGGGAGATCCGTGGTTCGATTCCCGTCTGGGGCGGACTTTTTTAATTTCTGAATTGTAGTAAATAATAGTAATGAACCTAACACACTCCCCTGTGGGACCCCTGATGTCACTTCCACTCCTTCCGATAAATCCCCCCCTACTTTGGCTCTTTGACTCCTGTCACGTAGGAAGACCCCTTTCCACCTAGTTACCCAATCATCCCCTAGCAGCCCTTCTACTTTCTTAAGTAGCTTGTCATGAGGGACCTTATCAAAGGCTTTCTCAAAGTCTATAAATATAGCATCTACTTTCTCTCCTTTATCCAAACTAATCCCCAGTTCGTTAGTTAACCCTATCAACTGGGTCTCGCATGAGTATCCCTTCCTAAAACCGTGTTGACTCTCCGTCAACCAGTTTTTTTTCTTTTAGTATGTCTTTAACACAGTCCGCTACCACCCTTTCCATTATTTTGGATCCTATCGAGGTCAATGATATAGGCCTGTGGTTGCCCAGCTTGCATTTCCCTCCCCCCTTATGTATGGGTATCACTGTAGCTTCCCTCCAACTGTCTGGTACCCTTCCTTTTTTCAGCGATTCTTCGAAGATATAGCTCAGATAAGTGCTGTTTCACCCATAGCCAGTTTAAGGAAATCCCCGGTCAATCCATCGGTTCCCACAGCCTTACCCTTTTTTAGTGACGCTATTATCTTGGTCACTTTATCAACATTGATTTCCAGGGCATTTTCACCTCTTTCATTGCCTTTAAACCCATTGCCAATTGATTTTGCCTGAAAAACTTCTGCATAGTATGCATTACTCCTTTCATGTATTCCTCCCATTTCAATCTCTTTATTCTGTTTAGCTTAATCTCAATTTCCTTAAGTTCAGTTTTGTCATCCTCTAATCTATGTACTTTGTATCTATTGAGGCTCTCCTCCCCTTTCTCTTTAGGGCCCTTATCTCCCTGTTATAATACGGAGGGTCTGCATTCTTTTAACATGTTTTATGGGGTACCCAGTTATCCCTTGCTTTATTACATAGAGTAACGAACATGTTCCACTTGTCGTTAACATTTCCTTCAGTTTCCTTCCATTCCTTAAAAGATACCTTCATAAAGCCTCATAAAGCCCATAAAGAGATTGCAGCATTGTCCTTCCCCTCCCTTTCATCTTTCCCTATCCCTATCGTGGCTATGATCACCTTGTGATCACTTATTCCTTCTACTATCTCGCAGTCCTCCCATGATTCCTCGTCTCTTATCAGTATAACGTCTAGGATGTTTCCTCCAATGTGAGTTATTCTAGTGGGTTCCTGTACTATCTGGGTAAAACCCTTATTTATTACTCCATTTGCCCATCTTTGTTCCCTTCCTCCCTGGTTTTCATCCCCCCCCTTCCCATGTAGTCCTTGGCAGGTTAAGGTCCCCTGCAATGACCATTCTTTTATCCACATCTATTCTACCTTTCAGTAGTTCCAAGGTTTCAATATCCACAATGCCCGGTGCTCGGTCATGTCATTCTTCAGCATGTTTGCTATTTGCCCTGGTCTGATACCAGAGAAGCACTTTACTACCAGTCCCTCTTTCTCACAAATTTCTGTTACCTGAAGTTTCAGTTGCGAGTCACCAACGACCCATATATTTTCTGGTTCATCTGTTTTCTGTTACCTGTAGTTTCAGTTGCGAGTCACCAACGACCCATATATTTTCTGGTTCATCTACTCTGTTTTCCTCATTCTCTATGCTGTTTTAAGTCATTTTATCTGAGTCTGGAACACCTTCTTCTTCGTCTTGTCCTCCATCTCTTTTCATTTCTGCGTCCCCGGTAATGTAGACATTACCAGCATCATCTGATGCGCTCTCATCAGCACCCGGAGGCGAAGATGCTTCACTCTCTCGAGACAAGCCTGCAACATCACGACTACCCTGTCTTACAATATTGTTCCGTGTCTTCCTTTTGTTGCCGCTAGTGGTACTGGCTCCTCTAAAGCAAAGAGGTGTCGACCATGGCCAAGGCCTTTCCACCACCCTAACCTCACTTTGTTTCACTTTCATTAGTTCCTTTCTTAGACCCTCACTCTTTTCCTCTTCTAGCTTCAGTCTCTTCTGCATTTCATCTACAAGTTTTAATGCCAGCTCCATTTCGAGATCTCTCTTCTTGTCCAATCCTTCCCGCACCTCGCACTTCTTACATGTTGTAATTGAAAGATCAAGGCCTAGGCCTACCCCTTGGGCACTGACATCACAATCATTTCGCTGATTTTCATTCCCTGATTTAATCAGCACTTTTTTTAAACGCCTTTTTAGAGTACTTTTATTTCCCGTTTTTCCTTCACCCCTATTAACTAGTTAATTTCTTAGTTCACTCACCAATAATTCATTCAAACACTCCATTAGTTCTTTCTCTTTCACTTCTCTTTTCGCCATCTTACACTTCTTGTATGAGAGTCAACTTGTCTCAAACTCTTTTCAGAAGACAACCTTGCATATTGACAAAATCTGTGTATCCTTGATACATTCAATTGTTTTAACTTTTTGTTTTTACTCCAAAATAATATAATTTCTCAAAGTATAAGTTTGAATTTCACTTTGCTCTCTTACCTCATTTTCAAAAGTTTGTATAACGATATCACCACTTCAGCAAACAATTATCTACATTTTAGTCAAATTTATAACACTGAACACCAAGTATAACCCAAAAATAAACCATATTTGACATACTCCAATTTGAATCAGTCTCAACTCATTCACAGCCTTCTTCTTCTTTTAATTCATAGCTTTCTTCTTCTTCTTTTTTTTTCTTTTTGTGCTATCCTACGTGAATTCTCAAAAACAGTCTGAAAAATTAGACCAACCCAATTTCCTACTATTTTAACAGTTACATTTCACCACTTTACCGTACGATACCGTATCAACAAGATTATAAGAAATGTGGTAAGACAATAAAACATGTTTGGAAAGCTTAATATAATTGCACAGACATTTAAAATTTAAGGAAGTGACGGTCTAAACTTTTACCTTGCGCACGTCTATGGTTTTAGCAAGTGACTGCAAGTAATGAACTTACTGCTTCCATGAGGGCACGAAACTCGATGTACATGACGTTGTCTTCGTAGAACTCGGTCAAAACCTGGTAGAAATAATCCTCGAGAACTGGCCGATACGTCAACAGGCCAAACACTGTCTCGAACATATCACTAAAGGCTGACCAAACCGCGTTAATGTCAGGGTATCTTTCTGAAAGGAGAAGAAGAGAAAACAGGACGAGTCATCAGTACAACAAGCGAACAAGATACACAATGTACCCCAAAAGTCATCCGGTTGTGGCCAGTCGGGCCACAAAAAACAATTAAAACTTATAGTTTTAATGAAATTAAAAAATTTAAAATTAACATTTTCTTCGGGAGACGAGATGGTGAAGGCAGAAAACATTATAGTTTCTGTGTGTAAAAGAAAACAATTTTGTATTCATAAGTGTGGCGTAGAGTAGACGAAACATGTTTATAAATTTGTTGTGTAATAAACGTAAAGATCCGAAAATAAGGCAAACAATTATTATTGATTTCGCAAGCTCAGAACACAACTTAGACTCACCACTCGGGTTCGGGACGACTAGTGTCAACTTCTGCCCCAGCCAGGTGTCAAACTCGGCAACATCACCGGACGACTCTCGTAAGTCGCTCACCAGCGTCCACTTACAGGTGGCGTCAGGGGTGGCGAAGAAGCGAAGCACGACGACTTTGTCGGGGGTGAAACAGAGGTAGAGGTTCGCGCGGTATGTCAGGTTCATCAGCAGGTACTCGGTGGTGGCTAGCGCCATGTCGTGGCCATGCAGGAGAGTGCCTGGTAGTACAGGGGGCAGAATGGAAACAATAAAGAACACATTTGTTATTGCGACCTCCACGGCCACTATACTTGGTAACAGATCAAAAAAACTCTTACTAAATCGACTTAATTAATGCGAGACAAAATTTTCAATCTCTTTCTATTGGATTTGTTGGTTGAAATGCGCCATCTCACTCTATAAGGACATGAAGTATTATAGCAGGCCATGGTGTCTCCATGGTGATTGTTGACAAAACAATCTACTTCTAAAATGTCAATCCAAATCTTGTCTTCTTGTATCTCAAAGTGTTTCTTTGATATACTTATTTACTTACTATTATAACTCTTGTAAAAAAAGTATTCATCAGATTTTGAAACCAGTACAGCTTCCACTGCGCGTGTAAAAAGGTATTTCAAGATATCTAGGTTTTTCAAGCTAATTATAAGTGAAGTTTTTAGTGAAAACTAGAATTTGTAAGTAGGCTCTACTTTTACATTTCCTTGTCAGTTGTCTGTGTGTTTTGCCACATTCAAGACGAACTTAGATGGGTGATCAAAAGTTTATGATCACAAAGTTGAACAATTCTAATTATCAACTATGGAAATTGAAGGTAAAGATGGTGCTAATGAGAGACGGTTTATGGGACATTGTAAACCAGCCCAGGTGCCAAATGATTATGAAAAACGTGAGTGTCAAGCAATAGCAGCAATATGTCTGACTGTCGAGGATGATCAGCTATTTCACCTCGCACAGCTTGAGACGGCCCGGGATATGTGGGTCACGCTGCAAAGACTTCACGAGCGATCTACAATTGGCAGCCGGTTGTACCTGATGCGGAAGCTTTATGGTGTATTCACTCAAGGCAACATGCAGGCACACCTCAACTCGATGTTGGTGGTTGTGGGGCAACTGCGTGGAATGGGCAAGAAGATAGAAGATGATGACCTTGTGGCAGTTATGCTGTGTAGCTTGCCAGAATCGTACTCTACGCTAGTCACAGCGCTAGAGGGAAGAGATGAAAAGGACTAAACTGTTGAATATGTCTCAGGCAAGCTAGTTAATGAGTATCAACGTCGTGTGGAGTCGACACTGCACCAGAGTGACACTGAGGTAGCCCTTCAGACAACCTCTCGCAAGAAACAAGACGCGAGCAGGTCGGGTCAGACCAGTAAGAAGGAGGAACATGAGTGTTACTTCTGTAAAATGAAAGGTCACCTGAAGGCAGACTGTCGAAAATACAAAAGTCACCTCAGCAAAGACAGACCTGGGTAGTAACGTAACGGAAGTAACGCGTTACTGTAACGAAAATTACTTTTTTCAGTAACGAGCCAGTAATTTAATTACAATTTTCTCAAAGTAACGAAAGAGTAATTTCACTACTTTTATCATTGTAATTTGGCGTTAGTAACGCGTTACTTTTGCCGCGCGGCCCGTGCCTTTGTGTATCAAAATCAGTCACTGGGCCAGTGCGCCTGCTGCCTTTCTACGTATCGCCCGCTTGAACAATGTGCATGTGCATGCAGCATTTCCGACATTTC
Source organism: Sweltsa coloradensis (assembly GCA_024449915.1). Classification (NCBI taxonomy): domain Eukaryota; kingdom Metazoa; phylum Arthropoda; class Insecta; order Plecoptera; family Chloroperlidae; genus Sweltsa; species Sweltsa coloradensis. The sequence goes on from JAMZAV010001310.1 coordinate 227,282, forward strand.
GTAGGTCTGATCGAGAGATTTCTAGTCCCGAGTTTTTATTTCAGAACCTAGCCATGTTTACTTTTGGTACTTCCGCCTATGACGAGCGCCGTTGACGACGTAATTATCTACTTGACATCAAACATTCAAGTCTGTGTCAAATAAATCGATAGTCGAATTGTTACACTTTTAGTGTAGTTACAACATTTTGCCGATGGATGTCACCAGCGTAATCAATAATTTACTATAAAACTATACGTCGATATCTACAATATCTCTGTGATAGGCCTCCGCTGGTTTTAAAGTGTGGACGTGTATAACACCCTGTCTGAGACCCGCCATCGGTAGACAAAGCACTTGCGTCATACTCGTCCGCACGTCAGATAGGCCTACATTTTAAATTAAAAAGTAATTTTTGAAAGTAATTTCACTCATTACTTTTTTCATTACTTTCTTGGAAAAGTGACTAAATAGTAATTTAGTTACATTTTGGCTGAAGTAATGAGTAATGTAATTTCATTACTTTTCAAAAGTAACTTACCCAGGTCTGAGCAAAGAGAAAGAGACGGCCAATTGCATAGTACGCAGACAGTAAAATGTCAGCGGCGTCAAATCACCGCACTCCTTTGCTGTATGGAACAATAGATCATGCAAGAATAGCGCTGATCGATGGTACGGTGATTCCGGTGCTACAAAGTCACATGACGAGCAACAAGCAGTTCTTCACAGAGTTGCAACATGTGAAGACTTCTGTATACCTGGCGGACAACTCAATGATCTTTGCATAAAACATTGGTAGCGGGTGTATATTGTGTACTGCTCCAAATGGAAGTGTAGAGCAAGTGGAACTCAAAGATGTGCTCTACATTCCTAAACTTGATGGCGGGCTGTTATCAGTTCAGAGAATAACTCATAACGGATACACTGTGTCGTTCGAGGGCGACAAGTGTCATATTATCTACCAGACAGCTGTCATCGCAATGGGTGAACTGAACGGGACGTTCTTCAGGCTGAAATGCAAGACCAGCAACGAAGCAGCTCTAAGTGTACGCAGTGAAGCGTGCATGCACAGATGGCACCGACGCATGGGCCACCGTGATCCAGCTGCCATTAAGAAGATTTTCACAGAGGGACTGGCTCAAGGCATACATATGGGTAAATGTGATGCCAAAGTAGACTGTGACTGCTGTATTAAAGGGAAGCTAGCTCAACTTCCATTTCCAACCAGCGAGACTAGAGCCACCAGACCGGGCCAGTTGGTACATAGCGACGTCTGCGGACTGATGCCAACTACGACGCCTAGTTGGAATAGGTATATGATCACCTTCATTAATGATTACTCTCGTTTCACCTTCGTCCGTCTGCCGAATTCCAAGGGTCAAGTGGCGGATGTTGTAAAAGAGTACATCGCTATGGTACGTACGAAGTAAAGACACAGACCTACCATTTTCCGTACTGACAATGGGAAAGAGTATGTCAACCAAGATCTGCGGAATTTCTTCAAGCATGAAGGGATTCAGCAGCACTTCACGGTGCCATACACACCTCAGCAAAACGGCGTAGCAGAGAGAAAGAATCGATCTCTAGTCGAAATGGCAAAATGTATGCTGCTGGATGCCCGACTTCCTGAAAGGTTTTGGGGGGAAACAGTCTGCGCTGCAGCTTACCTTCAAAATCGTCTACCTAGCCAAAGGGTAGACAAGACACCTATTGAACTGTGGGACGGTAACAAGCCTGGTTTAAGTCACATAAGAGTTTTTGGATCCAAAGTGTATTCGCTTGTTCCAAAACAACAGCGAAAGAAGTTGGATGACAAGGCCATCCAGGGCGTGCTCATTGGATATGACACAGCCACCAAAGGTTACCGCCTGTTGGACCCAAACACAAACAAGGTGTGGATAAGTCGTTCCGTAAGAATCATCGAGTCAGAAGAACCACATGTTGTTGAATCAACTTGTGGCATCAGTCATCAGCCAGAAGGGGTGGTAAAGAACTACATGACCGCACCTCAAGACACGGAGGTGGACTTAGAGGAAGTCACAGAGTTGACTAGGCAAGAGTCAACAGACACTAAAGAAACAGTCGGAAATCAACCGATAGTTCCGATAGTTTGTCAATCAAAGAGAGAAAACAAAGGAATACCACCTAGAAAACTCTCTTACAAAGTAAAATCGGATCAATCACGCGAGCCAACGTCGTGGAAACAAGTAAAAGAGTTACCTGATCGTGAAAAGAAGATCTGGATGTTGGCAGCTGAGGAAGAGATATCATCTCTTAAGGAGCGTGGAGTGTGGGAACTAGCAACATTACCTCCGGGGCGCCGAGCTGTCTCATCAAAGTGGGTCTTCAAGACAAAAATGGATGGGAATGGTGATGTTCACACTCACAAAGCGCGGCTTGTGGCGAGAGGATTCTCGCAACGCTATCGAGAGGACTATGACGAGACGTTTGCGCCAGTGGTCAAGCACGAGACCGTGTGTGTGCTGCTCAGTTTAGCAGCTACTCGACAAATGCATGTACGGCACCTTGATGTCAAGTCTGCCTACCTGAACGGAGAGCTAGAAGAGGAAATATACATGGAGCAACCAGCTGGTTTTGAGGAACCAGGCAAGAAGCACATGGTATTGCGACTAAAGCGCAGTATATACGGGCTCAAGCAATCAGTACGGGCGTGGAACAAGAAGGCTACAGAAGCACTGGCAAGTCTTGGGTTCGAGCGCGGAAAAGCAGATTCATGTCTCTTCATAAAGAAAGAGACAACCGGCAGCACCACCTATAATAATAATAAATAAATAAATTTTATTTAGAGTCTACCCACTCAGTTATATAACTGATTTTCAGTGGGGGACTTTAAATCAAAGCGACCAAGCCAACCCTGCAGGCCCCGACGCAATCGACGAGTGAGCGATAACCAACCAAAGATCGATATTTTTAATGTGTTTAATTATGTGCTGCTGTATGTAGATGATCTACTTGTTGATGGAGAATCTGAAAGTATCGTGCAGGATATTTGCACACAACTAAACGAGCACTTCACAACCAAGGACTTGGGCGAAGTTGCTCATTATCTGGGTATTCACATTGAGAGAGAAGAAGATGGTTCGATTCTTCTTCATCAGAGAACGAAGATAGCTCAGGTCCTAGAACAACAAGGGATGCTGGAGACGAAGCCATCTGCTACTCCAATGGAAACCAATTATTTATCTTCTGTGGAAGAACCAAGTGTCACTTTACCTAACAACACGAAGTACAGGCAAGTCATCGGATCACATCTGTACATTGCTACAGTGTCTAGACCGGACATTGCAGTGGCAGTCGGCTTCCTGAGTCGTCATGTGGAGTCACCCACAGAATACCACTGAAAGTTAGTGAAGCGAGTAATGCGTTACCTGGCTGGAACGATCGATGCAAAACTGCGCCTGTCAGCAAGTAGTAAGTTTGAGTTGCAAGGTTACGTAGATGCTGACTGGGCAGGTGACAAGACTGACCGGAAATCAACAAGTGGCTACATCTTTCAACTGGGCACAAGCACAGTGTCATGGTCAAGCCGAAAGCAGACAACAGTCGCATTGTCATCTACTGAGGCTGAGTATGTTGCGGCTGCACATGCTTGCCAAGAATTGTTGTAGTTACGTCAACTGCGGGAAGACATCGGAACACCAACAATGCATGCAACACCAATCCAGGAGGACAATCAGGGATGCAAAAGTTTGATTGAGTCGGATCGTTGTGGTGCTAGAACGAAGCATCAGCGTCAAGCATCATCGACTCAGAGATCTACGAGAGAAAGGCATCATAGATGTGCGATATTGTCCCACCGAGTACATGACGGCGGACATGTTAACAAAGCCAGTGTCAATGGAATTACTGAAGCGTTTTGCTACGCAAGCACAACTGGTTTATAGCGAGTAAAGAGTGAAGATAGCGAGAAGGGGTGTTGGTTGAAATGCGCCATCTCACTCTATAAGGACATGAAGTAATATAGCAGGCCATGGTGTCTCCATGGTGATTGTTGACAAAACAATCTATCTACTTCTAAAATGTCAATCCAAATCTTGTCTTCTTGTATCTAAAGTGTTTCTTTAATAAACTTATTTACTTACTATTATTAGCCTACTCTTGTAAAACAAAGTTATTCATCCAGGGCCCCGATTCATGTACATTTATCCCGGGTATAGGTGGTATAAGGACGGTATAATGCAGGACATGGCAGGATAAGGCCTGGTTAAGTCTGAGCAACTCTCATCCAATCAGAAATTTTCAATCCAACAACAAGTACAACAAATGTTTTTTCCACTGCATTCCACAGCCATGTAAATCAGCAGATTTGCAAAAGAACACTAAAAATTTGCTCCATCTTTTGTTTTTCATTTTTATTTATTGACAGAAGATTGCGTGAGATCATTAAAAGAAAAGAAAAGGCGTATTATTGCCGTAAATTTTGGAATAGCCTAGGACTATCATACTATTGTTCATCTGCATAAGGCTTTTAGTAATCAAAACTAGTTATTTGTGCGAAATGTGTGTCTAAACAAGGTCGTGCAGGCCTAGGGTTGCCTAGGAGAGGCCAAGGGCTTGTCAAACGTGTTATGTTCGTATTAATTTTATCTAGTCCTATAGCCTAATCGAACTTTAGGCCTACACTGTTGTATTATGAATAATTTTCTACATCTGGGCCTAGGCCCGAGACGGTTTCTGATTTGTTTTATGAGAGTAATGAAAACTTTTCTCGTTTTACACATAGACGCAAAATTTAAAATGTCCGCCATCTGTTTACATATTTTCTTATCCCCGTGCGAGGCGGGACAAGTCTTCATGAATTGGATTCGGAGTTATACCGCACTTATACCACCTAACTCTGCTTATACCGGGATAAAAATGTACATGAATCGGGGCCCAGGATTGTACACCAAACGTCGATCCCGTCAATAAATCAGGTTTGTAATCGTCATCCTTCGATAGCCGAGCAGTGAGTACAGAAGGTGTACGCTTTACCGAAGATAAAATTGACTTCACGCTTGACAAAATAAATGTGCCCAGACTATTATAGTATTTAACAGCATCGTTGTACGACTGGACGAAGTTCGAAATCTCAATGAATTTAGCATGGGAACGTTGCGATTTGAGCCGAAAATATGTGTTAGTATTTTTGAAACTACCCTTACTGTAACAGCTCGCACTACATTTATTTATTTATTTTATTTATTTATTTATTTATTTAACGTCTATCCTATTCAGTTATAAAAACTGATTTACAAAGGAGGACAACCATTCCATTTGGACCTCAAAATCTCACTATGCTTCACCCACAAATGGACACAATAAAGAGCTCCATGTTGTGGCCCCAACTTTCTGTAGCCGGCCGATTGCTAAAGAAAGATATAAGCATAATACTGTCATGTCCATGGGCTCTGTTCGAACCCATGTCCATGTATTTTGAGTACTTTATTACATTAACCGAGTTGGTTATTGCTGGGCGATTGTAACTTGGATATTTGGATTCAATGTTGACAATACTGATTGGGACCTTCTATAAGCATGGTGGATTATGATAACATTTATGGAATGTGCTACATTGGCAGTTACATAATGATAATGGGGACAAGTCAAGTTATTATTTAGTTTATTATTTTGCTAAAGTTTCAATAACACGAGGGGTACGGTGACAACTCAAGTTGGAGAGTAGAGGTAGACGTGGGTTGGACTTAGGCCCTTTAGACGTACAGACTGGAGCCCTGGGGGGGAAAGTCAAGAAGAGTCTAGGGGAAGCTTCTTTGTGACCGAAGTGCGTTCCGATCGGGAGTTCAACTTGGAGAGCTAAAGGAAGAACACCAAAGTAGTAAGTCGGGAGTGCCGAGAGCTGGGTGAGACCGAGAGGCGGCAACCATCCCAAGAGGCGAAGAGAGAAGACTAGATGACAAGCTGTCAATGAGTCCGAAGCCACGAAGTCGTCACCAACATACCGGAGTCATAGAGGAAAGAGTAAGCTAATTTCTCATAATAATAGTAATGTCGGTAACGCGTAGAGATACGAACCCACGTTCAGCCAAGTGCAATGCATGAGCTTTTCAATACCAGGCGAAGGTAGGCGGATCTATCCTGACTACTGTTAATATAGTGCCTTCTTCATCTGAATTATAACTCTTGTTTTACGATCAACCCCCACCCTATGAAACTCTCATTCCAGACTCTAGATTAGAGACAATTAAGTCAGGTCACAAGTATAAATCGTGGGTTGTCCCCTAGAGAGCTACGCCCCCATAATAACATCTATTCCGGCACTAACATCCATGCTCTTAAGGGGTGACATCCTGCTAAACTTGACAATATGCACACACAAATTATGATCATAGGTGATGAGCTACCATACATAATAGACTGGAACATGGAAAGATCAGAAGGTAGCTTCCCAGAAAGTCACATACATTTTGGTAATCATTGCCTGTATAATGTCAATGAAAAAGTGATTAGTTGATGCAATGTTATGACCTGCCTAACTAGGATCCAATGTGGATGGATGGATCCTATTTGTGGTACAATTATGGGTACTCAAATATCATGAAAGTTTCGTTTGAGACAAGAAAATTCCAGCTTTTGGTCTATTGATAAAAACCAAATATCCTTTACGTGCATTCTCGGTGCGAACACCTGTGTTTCTAACCCCACTTCATATATTCTCGACAATCATAGGTCTTATTTTAGCCTGGTGAACAATCAAAGCGCTTAAATTGACACTGGCTTCCTGGGTCTATTAATAGCTCGCAAACCTTTCTATTCCATATAATATGGTCATTTTTCCAAATTAAAAAATAAAACATCCTTTATCTCAGATTGTACTCTGATGCAAGGGCCCCTGGTTTAGTAGTATTAGTAGTTTTAGGGCGCTTTAACAGCTAAGATTATTCGCGCGATGAGTATCCAAAATGAAGGAAATTTAATAGTGCATCTTTTGATAGTAGTCTAGGCTCTGTGCATTTTAATATCAATGGCTCTGTGTGATCTATCCAAGTTATTTAAATTTACAATAAATGGTGATTTTTCCCTATCACAGGCTATAGGACGTTGCTGTAGGCCTACTGTGGGTTACACCGGCTTTAACAATGGCAAAAATCTGGTTCTGAATAAATTTAAATATTTAAATAAAAACATTTATATGACATTACCGATAGTTAAAAGGTTGAAATAGGGCTGTATCTTCACACTACATTTTTCAATCGATCAAGATCAGGGGAGGCTCGTGCATATGCGCACTTACGCACGCGCACCCCCAAATATTTGCGATAACAAAAAATAAATAAATTTCAAATCCAATCTCAATTTCCAATTCCAATAATCCAATTTTTAAATTGTAAATTTCAATTAATATTTTTTCATGGCCGGGCCAGAACATGCATATTCGGCAGTAGACATTCTGCAGTCCGTTTTTTCACCGACCGTCGCCAGCAATTCATTCATAGAGTGGTCCCAACGAAAGAATGCAGGTGGCTCGAAATTGTTTTTCCCACATAACAACTTTGTAAACTCTATTCACGCTAGCTCAGCGTAGATCTTGCACATGGAGGAACTGCTTGAGATCTAGCACAGATAATTTTGCTTGTGTTGGAAAAAGATATTTCTCTTTCATACACAAAGGCGACATACACCTTGTTGGACGCATCTTGTATTCTGGGCAAACGGGCCAAAATCCGAGGTGGTACCGAGCAAATTCTGATTTATTCGGGTTTTTTTTACCTATAAATGAGGTCGGTACCCAAATGTCTCACATTTTGCCGCTGGTATTAAAATCTTCAATTTTTTTTACCAGTCTAATAGCGCGACACACAGATGACGAGGCATAAACGGCTGTGATTATTTTTAAGAACGGTTAAACCACTAGATAAAAGTCTTTGGCACTTTGCCAATAATGACATCCCAACAATATTAATCAAACGAAAATAGTCAAGGTTAATTAATAGCTTTGATAACAGTTAAGATAATGTTCTCGAAGCTTTAATTATACATAGGCCTACCTGTTATCGCGAGTTGTTTCCAGTTGATAAGAAGCAACTTATTTTCTGGTTAGCGGTTTTGAGACAATCAGATTGTCACATTTTGAATCCATATTCTAATGATGAGCTCAAAAGTTATATAACTTATTATGGCATCGGCTCATTTAGTATTTTAGAACGATAGATAGATGGTATTGGGGCATAATGATGTCTGAGATAGCTGAAGTGCTATATTATTATCTATTGTGTTGTATGAGAGAGAAATATCACAATAAAGTAAACGTAATACCTGTTTGGTTGATACATCAAAAGGAATAATTCTATAATACTAGAAAAACGCCAAAATCTTTGTTAGACGAGGAGGCGAGTTATGTGTTAAGTACCCGGTAGCATTCACTTTCCTCCCCCTACCTATAAGTCTGGATCCAGTATGGATCTTTCCGCCCTAGCCTAGGCTATAGAGTGGTTCATTAAGGCCTTACATTTGACACGCCCTTATACTAAGTAAACTCAAACCCCTATTATTTATCAATCAACTTAGGGCCTAAATGGAAATGTTCCCGGGTACTCAACACATGACTCACTGAGTACAGGCGCGTAGAAAAGGCGAAACAATTTTCCCCATTCTACACTTATTTCTTCATGTTTTAACTGCATTTGTAAAACGATGTTTTATTGCAACCATCTGCGATCTAAAAACTAAACAAGTGAACTTGAAGTGGCTCATTTTATTAAATGTCGACCTATTTTTTTATGTACTGACGAAGCATACAGGCAAACATATTCGTTTTACCAAGGTGGCAGTCGAATTGTATAAGTGTAAGTGCATATTTACTACAGAAATTCTGGGATTGATATTTATTCACGTTAGTTTTGCCACTGCCCCCCCCCCCCCCCTGGACCAAACTGCATTGCACCCCCTGACCCCCCTCCCCGGTTTCTACGCCACTAACTCGCTCACTCGTCTAACAGCGACTTAGTCATTTCAAAAGAAACTTTAGTAGAACAGGTAATTGATATTTCGCAATTAATTGAACTTAACACTGTTCTTTGGTGGGAAAATAAGTTTTTATTACGTTGCAATATTTCGAAAAGTTTCACTTTCTTTCTCGGGCTAAAGCCATTTATTCAACTCCGGACATTTTATCTACGGAAGTGACAAACATTAAAAAAGCATTAATTAAAAATGGATATCCAGATAATTTTTCACATAGGCCTAGATGTGTGAACCCTGCTGTAACAAGTACGATGTTATCAACAGATATTGAAATTAACTCATTCAGTGGAATTGTCCATTGTAATGGACACCAACTTTCAAAATTTATATCCGGGTTAAAGATAGTTTTTTCAATTTTACCCCAATTTTTTTTATTTTTTTTCAGTGCTTTAAAAATAAACACTTTTTTTCCCCATCCCGATTGGACAAAAAGTGCCTTTTTTAGAGAAAACTGAAAATACACATCTGCTAAAAACAGCTAAAAACGAGAAAATTTAGGTTTGTCCCGGAAATTTGATATATCTCTAGTATTGTGGGTATTTGAGGTACACAAAATCCAAAATATGCAAAAAATACAGAAAAAAATCTAGTTTTAGAAATGCACTTATAATTAACATTTTTATCTAAAATGAAGCTTTAATTCAAAATCCAAAATTTCCCAAAATTCCTTAAAAAACACGAAAAAAAATATTTGAAAAACACTAAAAATCTTAGAAAAAATTAGCATTTTGAATTAATTGCTTAAAATAACTTAATTTTGAAAAAAATAATTCTCCACTGAATGGGTTAAGGATGGTGGACGTGATATGACAATTGTTCTTGAATATCATCCGAATTTGTCAGAGAAGGTGAGACGACTTTTATCTCCACATAATATAAGAACTGTTTTCAAGTCATCAAATTCTTTTCGTAGTTTGTTGACAAAAACTAAACCTTATAACCCAACTTAATCATCAAAAAACTGTATATATTCGATACTTTGAGAATGTGGAACTCTCTACATAGGAGAAACGAAAAGACCTTTGAATGTCCGGATTAAAGAACACAAAAATAACGTGAATAATCGGAAAGTTGATACCTCAAAATTGGCTGAACACGTGTTTGACAATCATTATGTTTCTTGGAATGACGTCTCCATTATCTAACATGAGGCCGATTGGTTCAAACGGAAACTGAAAGAATCTGCATTCATGGCTGTCACACCGGAATCGTCTCGATTAGCCAAAGTGCATAAATATGAGACGTTAAGCAATATTCAATCAGTCACACCGGAGATTGTCAGTACACCCAGCACAGCATTTCCAGCTTTGTGGCAAGAATTCGTACCATCAAAACAAGATTTATTATATTTTTTTCCACTATCAACTAAAACTACCATTACTCAAACTTTAAACAATGAACTTTCAACTAACAACCAATTATCTATCAATCTATCTACTTGAGCATATAAGTACTATATCTTTTATTCAACTCAAGTTGCTTTGTCAAAAATTAAAACTGGGGATAGATCGTTTTAAATGTTTTTCACCTTGTTATATTACTTAAAAATTCAATTTCTTTGCAAATTAATTTTTCATCCACACAGCTGTGGTTATTGTTTGTTCAGATGTTTGTATTTTTTTGTATATAATGTCTACCTGTCGAAGAAAAGTGAAACTTTTCGAAATATTACAACATAATACAAAATTATTTTCCCACCTAAGAACAATTAATCCTGTCAAATAAGAATTTTTGGAGGAAATAATTGCGATGTTGCTGAATTTTTGCAGAGACCTTCCTTCTATAATACTAATCAACATACTAAAACCCCCTACAATCGGACTTGAGCTTCGGCCGCCATATTGGAAAATGGCGACCAAAAAGTGTTTGTTATCGAATATCTCCAAATTGGTTAGAGATAGACAAAATGTTGCACTGGCAAAAATATTCCCCATTTAATTCCCTACAAAACAGGTGTCTTCTATAGCTTTGTTAGGGGCAAAGGTTACGTCAAAAAATCGTGGTATATACGTAGCTTATTGGAGTACCAGCTAATTTCCTAATTTTCACACCCAGCATCAAACAATGCCCGGTAAATCCGTAAGAAATCGATTTAAATACAAAGAACTTCTGATGGGGTTCATGAAAGCTTCCATTAGCATTTAAAAACTCAGGTCTGCGAAATCGGATTTTGCATTCACCCGGAATTTAGGTTTTTCCATTGTTGGCATTTCCTCAAAAATGCCATAATTGAATGTCCATTATTAAGCACTAAATAGCTTAGGAGCAAAAATTCTTTAAATGCACATTGAAATGACTTAAATAACGAAGATAAAACAACCAAAGTTTAAATCCAATATGGCTGCTAATTCCTAATATTCACAATATGAATACTGTTTTCGTGCAGTTTTTACACTCTTTTTGTTACATCATTCACATTGATGTTGATGACGATGTATGATGACATTATTATATTATATTATATTATATTACTGACCACCAAACATTAAATAATCAATGTTTGGTGGACCGTTTCGTCCATCCATTCAGATGTATAATGCAACTACAATTCAGAGTTTAAAATGTACCCGTCCTGATGGTCTAGTGGTTAAGACGCCTACCTGGAATGCGGGAGATCCGTGGTTCGATTCCCGGTTGGGGCGGACTTTTTTCATTTCTTAATTGTTGTAAATAATATATATGTGTGTGTGTGTGTGTGTTTAAATTTGGTTTTATAGTAGGCGAATATGACGTTGATATGTTAGTACTTTAGACAGAAATTAAACTAGGAAAACGCTTAAGTCCCGCCGCGTTGATGGATGAGCTTTTTTGTAAGTTTTTAGTTTGCGTAGGACCACTTTTCCTTTGCAATTGCTTTATGAATGCATTGTAGGTGATTGTTGTCAAGTTTCTATTGTTACTCGTCAATTGTTATTATAAACTTCAAAAAACTCATATTAAAACCTTTATTCTATGGATTCTGGCTAACTTTTTCAACTTTTTCTTTCAAAAAGCAATACTCACCATTACCTTAGTGTCCACATAATATGAACGTTGTAGACCCACCCATTTGGTCAGAATCGGCCCAAATGTCACAAAAATAGCGCGCTAAAAATCGAACAAAATCGTAAAAGTACGATATTCATGAGAAATATTTCTTCGATAGTACCCAAAAACAATACAGCTCTAAGTTCAAAGATTTCGAATGTCCCCTAAAATTGTCATCAAGATCGCATATGCCGTTTGCCCGGTAGAGAGCAAACAGACAAAAAAAAACAAAAAAAAACACCCGAGCTAAATTTTTTGGGAGTCAGTGAAATTGATTCTTCGCTTCGCTCATCCAAAAAGTGACTACACCGGGGATCGAACCCGGGACCTTAGCTTACGCGGGCGAATAGCCTTAAATTCATCTTAACCCTTTCCAGCCCAAGTTTTAAGTTTCAAAATTAAATCATTTTAGGCAGTTAATTCAAAATTTCTAAATTTTTTCTAAGATTTTTAGTGTTTTAAAAAATGAATCATGATATTTTAGAAATGTTGTGAAATTTTGGATTTTCGAATTAAAGCATAATTTTAAGTCATAATTCAAATTCGAAACACATTCCTTAAAACTAGATTTTTTTACTTTTTTTTTACAAAAATCGTATTTTTTGTAACTACAAAATAGCAATACTAAAGCTTTTTTACATTTCCGAAAAAAAAATATATATAGCCATTTTTGCAGGTGTATTTTCAATTTTCTCTCAAAAATTCACTTTTTGTCCCATTGGCATGAGAGATTTTTTTTTGTAATTAACCAAAAAAGTGGGGCCAAATTGAAAAACGTATTATGTACCCGGATTAAATTTTGATAGTTAATGATTCCATTTGGAGTCATGGGGCGTCATGGGTCATTTATTTTTTCTTGTGAATGGTACGAGTGATATATATATATAGCTAGGTAGCTAATGCATTGCCCCTCATTAACTTAATTTACGAAATATATGATTCCATTTAATAGCTAAAGGTTGATTTGATTTTTAGATGAGCGAAGCGAAGACTTTAATTTCACTGATCCCTCAAAACATTTAGCTCCAATGTTTTTTTTGTTTTTTTCTGTCTGTTTGTTCGCTCTCTACCGGGCAAACGGCATGTGCGATCTTGATGAAAATTGGAGGGGACCTTCAAAATCTCTAAACGTAGACTTGCTACGTTTTTGGGTACAATCGAAGAAATATTTCTCATGAATATCGTTCTTATACGATTTTTTACGATTTTTAGTGCGATATTTTCGTGACATTTGGGCCGATTATGACCAAACTGGTGGGGCTGCTCATCCATCAACGCGACTAAAAAAGCGTTTACGAAGCTTCCTAGTACATTTAATCCAACACGGTTTGTCACGGTTTAGCATAAACATAGTGAATTGAAAGTGTTTTTAATATCATCAGAATATAATATTCCTCCTTCATATTCTCAATTCTTGCAATCCAAGGGAAGTGTGTCAACTCAATGTCATTCAATGCATCTACACTTCACAAAAGTCTATCCGAGATAATAGTAATGATATGAATTCTTGGTCGCAAAATGCTCTTACGTGCAGTTAAAAATAGCTGGAACTCCCTCACCCCCAATACCTATATTTGGTCTCGACTAGACTACTAGACTAGACTAGACTAGAGGTTGTAGGGTATGAGGCGGGGCGGAAATTCTTATTTACTAGGAAAACGCTTAAGTCCCGCCGCGTTGATGGATGAGCTTTTTTAAGTTTTTAGTTTGCGTAGGACCACTTTTCCTTTTCAAGTGCTTTTTGAATGCATTGTAGGTGATTGTTGTCAAGTTTCTATTGTTACTTGTTAATTGTTTTTATAAACCTAAAAAAAAATCATATTAAAACCTTTATTCTATGGATTCTGGTTAACTTTTTCAACTCTTTCTTTCAGAAAGCAATACATCACCATTACCTTAATGTCCATGTAAAATATGAACGTTGTAGCCCTACCCGTTTGGTCAGAATCGGCCCAAATGTCACGAAAATATCGCACTAAAAATTGAAAAAATCGTAAAAGTATGATATTTATGAGAAATATTTCTTCGATTGTACCCAAAAACGTGGCAAGTCTAAGTTGAGAGAATTCGAAGGTCCCGTCAAATTTTCATCAAGATTGCATATGCCGTTTGCCCAGTAGAGAGCAAACAAACAGACCAAAAAATTACACCCGAGCTAAATTTTTTGGGGGGTCAGTGAAATTGAAGTCTTCGCTTCGCTCATCCAATGAAAAATGTGCTTTCCAAATTGAAATAACAGATTCCTTTCTCATTGTAATACGTGCCTGCGTCAATTCCAGGCTGGATGATTCTGTGTCGTAAGATCTGGATGGAGTCGACTCGACTATGATTGGAAGAGCGAAGAGAAGACTTCAATTTCACTGACCCCCCAAAAAATTAGATAGGGTGTTTTTTGTATATTTTTTATTTTTGTACTATAACTTTTTTTTATCTAAATGAAAATTTGAGGGGATCTTCGAAATCTCTGAACTTATACTTGTCACGTTTTTGGGTACAACTGATAAAATATTTCTTATGATTATCTTACTATTTACGATTTTTATCGATTTTAAATGAGATATTTTCATGATATTTAGCAAACGGCTACTCCTATCTTGATGAAACTTTATGGGAAATATTAAAATCACTTATATTACATATTTTTTGATTTTAGAGACATTTGAAGAAATATTTCTCATAAAAATCGTACTTTTATGATTTTTCCCCCGATTATTAATACGATATTTTCATGATATTTGGGAAAATAATCAACTATAAAAGCTAATCCATTAACGTGACTGGAACAAGCGTTAGCGAAGCGGCCTAGTATGATGCACACCACATAACAAAAACTTGTAAAAATACAGCCAAACCTTACACAATCAAAAGAAATGAGATCTAAAAAAAGGGCCAAGCTCATCTACCCTTCCACTGTTCCACATTTGCGCATTCTTAATTCATAAACGTACAGTGTCCCGTAACAACATCCTTGAAAAGCTTGGCAAAGTGGAATTTGAACTACTATTAATTTAAACATAATAGTTCATCCAAATTCTTTTTTTCTAAATAATTTAAACGTACTGGTCATTCAAATTTTATTATGCCAAGCTTTTCTAGGTAGTTGTTACGGAACACTCTACGTTTATGAATTAAGAATGCGCAAATGTGGAAGGGTAGATGAGCTTGGCCCTTTTTTTAATATCTCATTTCATTTGATTGTGTAAGGTTTGGCTGTATTTTTACAAGTTATTGTTATGTGTGGGATCTCATTACTTTTGTAAGTTTCATTGCAAAATTATTTGTTAAAATTTTATAAAAGTCGATTTAATTGGATGAGCGTAGCGAGCAAAGCGAGTAAAGCGAAGACTTCAATTTCACTGAACCCCCAAAAAATTTAGCTCGGGTGTTTTTTTTTGTTTGTTTGTTTGTTTGTTTTTGTTTTGTTTTTGTTTTTTTTTGTATTTTTGTCTGTTCGTTCGCTTTCTACCGGGCAAACGGCATATGCGATCTTGATAAAAATTTGACAGGACCTTCGAAATCTCTGAACTTAGACTTGCTACGTTTTTGGGTACAATCGAAGAAATATTTCTCATGAATATCGTACTTTTACGATTTTTTTTCGATTTTTAGTGCGATATTTTCGTGACATTTGGCAGTCGATTCTGACCAAACGAGTAGGGCTACAACGTTCATATTTACAACATTTAATAATGCTTTTTAAAAGAAAAAATTGAAAAAGATAGCCAGAATCTATAGAAATAAAGCTTTTAATATAAGTTTTTTGGTTTTTTGTGCGATATTTTCGTGCCATTTGGGCCAATTCTGACCAAACGGGTGGGGCAACAACGTTCATATTATACATGGACATTAAGGTTATGGTGATGAAGTACCTTTTGAAAGTAAAAGTTGAAAAAAATAGCCAGAATCCATAGAAATAAAGCTTTTAATATAAGTTTTTAAGGTTAATAATACCAATTGACAAGAAACAATACAAACTTGACAACAATCACTTCAATGCGTAGGCAACAAAACAAAGCACTTGCAAAAGTAAAGATATGCCACGCAAACTAAAAACTATAAAAAGCTCATCCATCAACGCGGCGGGACTTTAGCGTTTTCCTAGTTGGATGAGCGAAGCGAAGACTTCAATTTCACCGACCCCCCAAAAAATTTAGCTCCGTTGTTTTTTTGTTTTGTTTTGTTTTTTTTTGTTTTTCCGTCTGTTTGTTCGCTCTCTACCGGGCAAACGGCATATGCGATCTTGATGAAAATTTGACACGACCTTCATTTTCTCTGAAATTAGACTTGCCACGTTTTTGGGTACAATCGAAGAAATATTTCTCATGAATATCGTACTATTACGATTTTTTTCGATTTTTATTGCGATATTTTCGTGACATTTGGACCGATTCTGACCAAACGGGTGGGGCTTCAACGTTCATATTTCACATGAACATTAAGGTAACGGTGATGTATTGACTTTTGAAAGAAAAAGTAGAAAAAGTTAGCCAGAATCTATAGAAATAAAGGTTTTAATTTCAGTTTTTTGAGGTGTTAAATATTAAAACATTTATTTCTATAGATTCTGGCTAACTTTTTCAACTTTTTCTTTCAAAAGTCAATACATCACCCATACCCTAATGTCCATGTGAAAAATGAACGTTGTAGCCCCACCCGTTTGGTCAGAATCCGCCCAAATAGCACGAAAATATAGATAGATTTGAGACCTTTCTCACAGCCTTGTATGAAAACTTCACAGGAGATTTTATACCTTACTCACAGCCTTGTTACAAACAATCAAAGATCCAACAGACCTAATGATTGCTTTGTATGGGCCGTGTTAATATGTTTTTATTATTTTAAATTAATACTAACATTATTTATAATTAAAAAGTTCATCCATCAACGCGACTAAAAAAAGCGTTTGCGAAGCTTCCTAGTTGCTATGAATTAACGATTAACAATAGATTGTAAAATATCTAGTGGCCTAAAGACATGCTTTTTTGTAAACAATGTGGGCGATCATTGTCAAGTAACTATAGTTACTTGTTGATTGTATGCCTGTATAATGCTTATATTAAAACCTTTATTTGGAAGCCTTCCAGCAAACTTTTTCAACTTTTTCTTTCAAAAGGAACTACATCACTATTACCTTAATGTCCATGTAAAATATAAAAGATGTAGCCCCACCCTTTTGGTCAGAATCGCTGGGCAATTGAAACTGACAAATAAGACAGTAGTCAGTAGTTGGATGAGCGAAGCGAAGACTTCAATTTCACTGACCCCCCCCCCCAAAAAAAAAAAAAATTAACTTGGGTGTTTTTTTTTTTGTTTTTGTTTTTTCTGTCTGTTTGTTCGCACGATACCGGGCAAACGGCATATGCGATCTTGATGAAAATTGAAGGCGACCTTCGTTTTCTCTGAACTTAGACTTGCCACGTTTTTGGGTACAATCGAAGAAATATTTCTCATGAATATCGTACTTTTACGATTTTTTTCGATTTTTAGTGCGATATTTTCGTGACATTTGGACCGATTCTGACCAAACGGGTGGGACTACAACGTTCATATTTCACATGTACATTAAAGTAATGGTTATGTGTTGACGTTTGATAGAAAAAGTTGAAAAAGTTAGCCACAATCTATAGAAATAAAGGTTTTAATTTTAGTTTTTTGAGGTGTTAAATATTAAAACCTCTATTTCTATAGATTCTATCTAACTTTTTCAACTTTTTCTGTCAAAAGTCAATACATCACCATTACCTTAATGTGCATGTGAAATATAAACGTTGTAGCCCCACCCGTTTGGTCAGAATCGGTCCAAATGGCACGAAAATATCGCACAAAAAATCAAAAAACTTATATTAAAAGCCTTATTTCTATAGATTCTGGCTATTTTTTTCAACTTTTTCTTTCAAAAGGTACTACATCACCATAACCTTAATGTCCATGTGAAATATGAACGTTGTTTCCCCACTTGTTTGGTCAGAATCCGCCCAAACAGCACGAAAATATAGATAGATTTTAGACCATTCTCACAGCCTTGTATGAAAACTTCACAGAACATTTTATGCCATCCTCACAGCCTTGTAACAAACAATCAAAGATCCCACAGACCTCATGATTGCTTTGTATGGGCCGTTTAAATATGTTGTTAATGGATGAGCGAAGCGAAGACTTCAATTTCACCGACCCCCCCAAAAATTTAGCACGGGTGTTTTTTTTTTTTTTTTGTCTGTTTGTTTGCTTTAATGAAAATTTGAGAGGACCTTCGAAATCTCTGAACTTAGATTTGCTACGTTTTTGGGTACAATCGAAGAAATATTTCTCATGAATATCGTACTTATACTGCTTATTCGATTTTTTTCGATTTTAAGTGTGATATTTTCGTGACATTTGGGCCGATTCTGACCAAACGGGTGGGGCTACAACGTTCATATTTCACATGGACATTAAGGTAATGGTGATGTATTGCTTTCTGAAATAAAAAATTGAAAAAGTTAGCCAGAATCCATAGAATAAAAGTTTTAATATGAGGGTTTTTTAGGTTTATAATAACAATTAACAAGTAAAATAGAAACATGACAACAATCACCTACAATGCATTCAAAAAGCACTTGCAAAGGAAAAGTGGTCCTACGCAAACTAAAAACTTACAAAAAAGCTCATCCATCAACGCGGCGGGACTTTAGCGTTTTCCTAGTAGTTTTCATGATACTAGCATCTTAATCTAATTCCTACAGCACAAGTGAGAGGCAACGAATATATACAAATTGTGTTCATGTTGATTAATATTTTGATAAAAAAATAGCCTGTTACGTTACATTTCCGCTGTTGATATTGAAGCTGGATGGACCTAGAAGTCAGTAGAGTTATCTTGTATCGGATTGAATTGAATCAAAAGCTTTACCGCAAAGATGTATTTTGTTATTGCAAACATTCTACATCACGTATTAAAGGGGCTAAAAACCCCAAAAATTATTTTTTACCACGTGATCAATATCACAATACTAAACTTAAATGACCGTTTAAAAAATTATATCTTGTAACTGTGATTTAACACGAATTTTTTAATTTTTTTGATCCAGAAATTGGCGAAAATTGGTGTTTTGGAAAATTTCCTAAATCGGCGTTAACCTGCTTCTTTTTTGGTCCACATAGATACTAGAGCATAGTACCAATCTAAAATGCCCCTTTATAACATCGTGTCTTGAAACTGTGCCCAAATATACCCTCAAACACGCAAAATTATGCATTCCAAAATCACACCCCATCTTGGTAATCAGCTTATTTTGACCGAACTACTTGCCCAAATTACAAAAGAAAATATAGAGAATTTACAGAAAAGTCTGTCGAGTACGTCAATAATGGCCAATATTTTTTTGGATCAAAATCCTCCAAGGTCACGGGGCATAAAGATCGTCCCCATGTTATTTCTTATGGGAGATTTTTGGCGATGGGACCTAGCTCGAAAAATGTCATGTTTGACAATTTTTTGGGAGGTCATGGTGGCCCCAATAATTTTTCTGTTAATTGCTAAATTCATTACTAGTTAGTCTGAATGAAATATGTTTTTTGAGTTCAGCGGTTAAATACCCCTTTAAGCAGAGGGCTCTGACCAGCTCCGCTGTATGGACGTATTATGTAAAATATAATAAAGTAGCGATGAAAGTGGGCTCAAGATAAAATACAACGCAAAGCTCACATAATGACAGTGATTGAATGGGCTAGCACTGATATAAAATCACACTTGGACTATAGTCACATCATTGTTCATAATAAGTTTTCTTATGTCTCAAGTATGTATTGTATTACTGTGGGAAGTATAGTGGTCCCAACGAAAGCATGCAAATGGCTCGAAATTGTTTTCCAAACTTAGCAACTTTGTAAACTCTATTCACGCTAGCTCAGCGTGGATCTAGCACATGGAGGAACTCTGAGATCTAGCACAGACAAATTTTGCTTGCGTTGGTAAAAGATTTCTCATTCATACCCAAAGGCGACATCCATTTGCCGCCCATTCATTCTATCGCCACCACTACCAAGCATCTGCATTCTTTCGTTGGAGCAAGTATATCAATAATATTACCGGTATGTATAACATGGAAAAATGAAATTAAATGATAATTGGATGAGAGAAGCGAAGACTTCAATTTCACTGACCCCTCAAAAAATGTAGCTCCAATGTTTTCTTTTCTGTCCGTTTGTTCGCTCTCTACCGGGCAAACGGCATATGCAATCACGATGAAAATTAGAAGGGACCTTCGAAATCGCTGAACTTAGACTTGCTACGTTTTTGGGTACAATCGAAGAAATATTTCTCATGATTATCGTACTTTTACGATTCTTTTTGATTTTTTGTGCGATATTTTCGTGCCATTTGGGCCAATTCTGACCAAATGGATGGGGCTACAACGTTCATATTATACATGGACATTATGGTTATGGTGATGTACTACCTTTTGAAAGAAAAAGTTGAAAAAGTTAGCCAGAATTCATAGAAATAAGGCTTTTAATATAAGTTTTTTGATTTTTAGTGCGATATTTTCGTGCAATTTAGGCCAATTCTGACCAAACAGGTGGTGCTACTACGTTCAAATTATATATAACATAAGGTTATGGTGATGTAGTACCTTTTTAAAGAAAAAGTTGATAAAGGTTGCCAGAATCCATAGAAATAAAGTTTTTAATATAACTTTTTTTACGGTAAATAATAACTATTGACAAGTAACAATAGATACTTGACAACAATCACCTACAATGCGTAGGCAGCAAAACACTTGCACTTGCAAAAGTAATGATATCCCACGCAAACTAAAAACTTAAAAAAAAACTCATCCATCAACGCGACTAAAAAAAGCGTTTGCGAAGCTTCCTACTTATTTTAAATTTAAATTAACATTTTATTATTTAAAGCTCATTATTTCAAAGCTCTCTCTCTCAGCTCTCTCAACGCGACTAAAACAAGCGTTTGCGAAGCTTCCTAGTCAGTAGTAACTAACATCCTTAAAGTGATTTTGAGCAAGTTTCAAGTTATTTTTTCACCAAGAAGGAATGCTCGTACCCCAACCAAATTTGGCATGTGTTGTCGGGTACCTAAATCCCCTCGATTTTGATAGTTTTCAAGTTCACATCACGTTTATGACGGCAGGGTAACACCTCGAAATCATCTCAACTTTGCTTGCTGTGTAAGGTGCCCGAGTGTGAAGCGCACCGCGGCTTGGCTGCGGCGCCCTAACGGGCACCTAGATACTAAAGCCTGAATTAGATGGTTCAATATGTAACGTTTAAACATCCTTTAATTCACTGTCAAAATATGTTCAAATTGAAGTAGGTAGGCCTAATGTTGTATTTTATTACCTTTGCACATAATTATTGATTGTGGTATGTCCTAGGATTCTAGGAACCTTGAACGAAACAATGAACCGTCTAATTCTGGCTTAAAGTACGAAGAAAACGTTTTGGTTGTTCAATGAAAAAAACATTATATAGAATGAGCGTAGCGAGCGTAGCGAGCGAACGTGTGCAAACGTGTGGCTCGTTGGTCTTGTTGTTAGCGTATCTGCTTCCAATGCAGAAGGTCCAGGGTTCGAATCCCGTCATAGTCAGAAGTTTTTTATCTTCTGATTTGGACTTAAGTCCATCAGTTCTTGTCTTAGGAGTTTGTAAACGGTGACTTTGGAGCCGTCCTAGCAACGAAGAACATAATAAATTCAGAGTTGTTCTGAATCTGCCTTGTTGATTCTGGCGTTGATCCGCGGGTGTTCGCACTATCCATACCACTGATTGCTATATTTCCTATTACAAATATCGATCTTTGGTTGGTTATCGCTCACTCGTCGATTGCGTCTGGGCCTACAGGGTTGGCTTACTGTCCCCCACTGAAAATTAGTTATATAACTGAGTGAGTAGACTCTTAATACAATTTATTTATTTATTTATTTATTTATTTATTTATTTATTTATTTATTTATTTATTTACTTATTTATTTATTATTTATTTATTTATTTATTTATTTATTTATTTATTTATTTATTTATTTATTTATTTATTATTTATTTATTTTTGGGAAAGCCTCGACTGACCTACAACAAATTGACATAGTGAGCAACTGATATATTAATTTTATTTTATTTATTTAATATAATAATATTAAAACCAATATTTCACTCATTTAACGTTTTAAAAGTGTATTTATTTTAATAATATTGCGATTTATTTTTTCGGGCAACTGTCATACCATGGTCATACTGTCTCGCGCAATTGCCATAATATACTACTACCAACTGCAGTTAGATGGCACCGCTGCACTGATGCATTAGGTGGAATACTTTCACGTTTCACCATGTTCTTATGTATCGCTACTAGGTGGCGTCGCAGTAGCGATTTAAGAATAATTTTAAGCATGCCAAAATGGACAAGATAACTAAATTATGCCACTGAGGAATTTCCAACCATTCACATTATAATACGGAAATGTTTTCTGTTTTCTGCTTAATTTTATTTTCCTAATTTCTATTCTATTGGCTTTGTTCATTTCATTTAACTTTTTTAATATCCTATTGAATATTATATCAGTGGTCGTCTTATTATTAGTCTTGTTGTACACTTAAGTATTATTACATTATTATATTGTGTGGAATTATTGTCCTTGTAATCTTTTTTTTTTAATATGTAAATATAAACTAATGAATGCATCTACGTTTTCAAAGATTTAAATTATATTAGGCCTAGGTGTTAGATAATTAAATTTTTACAAGAACTAACTTTATTCAGCCCTGATGCTCAGTTACGCCTTAGATATTTGATCGGTAGAGGAAGCTCATATCGGCACTCTTAATTTGAACAGTAGATCGTCGTTTCGATACCTGCCCCTGTCCCCTGACAATTTATCCAGACTGAAAGTAAAACGTTTTCCTCGGTCAAAGGGCGAATACATTCGGACTTTTAATTAGTCCAAGTATATTAGTCCCTGGACAGTTTTCCCACATAAATATAATGTATATAACGAGGGTGCTGAAGTAGACCTACATACGAAAAATATTATGCGTTTGTTTACCCGTTGTGTGGGGGGTTTTAGTTATACACTAGCTTTTATAGTGTTGATACTGAGATACCGTAGATCTAGCAAGATCATACAACTTTATATTTCGGTTGAGCGATACATTACATACAAAATATATTGTCAGTGCTTTTTTTGTATTTAAGTACGTTATTATGCCCCTCTGGGTGTCTACTTATTTTAGGTTACCAAATTATCTGGCTTTTCCAGATCGAAATCCTTATTTTTCCAGGCTGTAAATTTGGCTGTTTGAGAAAATAAATCACAATTTTTTCCCTTCAACGTTTCGATTTGTAATGCCAAAATGGGGTCTGGGGGCTTGGCCACGGAAAACTTTTGATTTCATAGATTTGATTTGGTGAGATTTTGAGATTTTTGAGGGAAAAAGGAAACTCCAGACATATAACACGACTGTAAACATTACGGTGAACAACAATTGCAACTGTAATAGCGATGTATATAGCGGGGAAAATGGTAGTGGTATGCGTATAACTGCGTACCACCACAGATTAAGCACTGTATATTGGTATCTAATGACTTAATTGACTTTTCTCACAAGCCTCGCATTATAAAATAGATGTAGTAATACTGGAAGATTTAACATAAATCTTATCTTAGAGGTAAATATATGTAGGTAAATACATATTTTAAATTTAAATCTGTGATCACTCAAGCTTTAGGATATTAACATTATAATTTACACACTAGCTTTTTTCCATTAGTCTCTTCTTACATATCCAGTTTTATTTTATTTTCTTTCAAGAATATCTCTTATTAATTTTCATTGTTAATAATTTTTATAGCTTCACGTTTAAATTGAGGATTTCAAATATTTGTCAAGAGTTACATATTATATTGTTTTGTGTATATTGCATATTTTTATGTCTATAAGTATATGTTTTCTATATATGTTTTCTATCCATTAGGCTGTGCTATGATTTACACTTGTGGAGTATTTGTGCTCTGTTGTAATATGCATTATAATTGGATGAGCGTAGCTAGCGAAGCGAAGATTCCATTCCACTACACTGGAGAAAAAAATCTGGAATGTTTTTCTTTTTTTCTGTTTGTACTATTGTGTGTTAGTTAACACGATTCCGGCTAAACCGATACTCCAATTGCGATGAAATTTTATGGAGGCAGGCCTTCGAAATCTCTGAACTTAGAACTTCCACGTTTTTGAGCGCAATCGAAAAATTATTTCTCTTTAAAATCGCAATTTTACAATGTTTTCGATTTTTCAAAGAATTCTTCGACTTATGACACCTACATGTTTTATTCGATTGTAATGATTTTTGCACAGAACCTTAATTTTATGAATTAATATATTCGTGTGAAATTTGAGCGCAATTAAAAATTATTTCTAATGAAAATCGCAATTTTACGCTTTTTTTCGTAAAAAAAATTACGCTCATCCAACGCCTGAAAAAGCGTTTGCGAAGCTTCCTAGTAAATAAATAAATGCGTAATACATTCAAAAAACTTATTCGAAATTTGATTGAACGTTCTAATGTATCTACAATCGCCAGTTTACTTCTTAAAAATTGACAGTTGTTTTAATTATGTCTTTCCCATGCAGATTGCAGAGTGTATAGCTACCTGGAAATGGCTATTACGACCTGTTCATGGTTAAATGAATAATATCGCATCTCAGGAACCCATTTCCAATCTCTCTCGTGATAGATTAATTGATATTACAAATGGAACTCAGTCATACGTTGGTTCTTCGTGATGGTTAGGGTATCCGATTTATTTTTATAATATTTTATAAGCTTTGAAAATACACGGAATTTCTTATCAATGATGTCCTTAGCTCTGTAGCGTTATAACGTAAAACATCACCCATCACTATCACACCGTTGTTAAACATGACATTAGATATGACGATGTCGAATAAACACTCGACTACTAGTCAATTAATCTATAGGCCTACATAATATATGATACATCGATAATCGACTACAACACTACTAATAGTCCACCCCCTTCAAGCGCCCCTGTATGCTTTATTTTCCTTTCTGTCCGTCCGTCTGTGCGTATACGTCAAGTCTACCGATAAAAACCAAAGTGTCTCCGATTTACATCCGTTTTTTATAAGCATTTCTTTCAACAACAGTGGTACAGAATGTCCACTGTTTTGTGCATGTGTTGTTAATTTTTTCTCAAAATTAATCATTCAATAATATTCTTCATTTACAAAAAAACATTTTTGAATAGTTATGAATTCGAAAATAGGAGTGACAAATAAACATTTTGAAAAATCTGCTCTTTTTTCTGTCCAATGCAAGAATGGATGTTAGTTCTTCATAGCAACTTCTTTGTCATCAGCTTATTTGTCTTGAACTTTGTGTTGCTTTTGTTTTACAATAAATGCATCTACGTTTGCAAAGATTTAAATTATATTAGGTGTTTATAAAATCAAAATCAAAATTACCTTACTGTATTTAATCCTGTTGGTGCTCAGTTACGCATTTAAAAAAAGTGATCCCATTGTTTTTCTCGGTCAAAAGACGAACAGAACAGCTTGCTTTGTAGTGGCCTAATCCCCTGCAGTTAGGCGGAATAAGTGGGTGCGTCTTTGCCTCCCTTTTACCTGACTTCGTGGGTGATTCTAAAGAAATCACGGGTTACGAATGCTTCATAGAATGCCATTGATTTGGTTTTCTATTGATGTTGTTTTGTTGTTTTTTACGAGTAGTGGGTGGTATTTACAACATTCTCTTCCTTTAGTTGCAACGTGCCCCTGCTATAGTGCTGAGATACCGGAGATATTTCATCATTGCGGTATTCGTGCACTTGCACAACTTTCAGACTTATATTAATTTTTTGTAGAAAGAATCGACATTGAAATTAATTTTTATATTTTAGACCAGAAATTTGTCTCAAATAATCAATATCATATCGAAATTCTACAACATGTCTGCGATGATGATTTACTACATTTTAATAACTTTCTTGCATCCGTTCAGACTATTCCACCTGTAATTTCGGATTCCAATCAGGCCGTAGATGCAGTGCTCTTGAATTTTTTTGTCAAACCACGATCCTTTAAAACAGTAACAGTTGTCTTCGCAAGCAAGGTGATACCATATTGTTTATGTTTGTATTTAATTAAGACCGGTTCAAGCGTCTTTCCGCTCTCGAACGTCTTGATGTTCTTGCTTGAGAAAGAATAACACTTGGTCATCATTATAAAGTGAAAAATAATATGCATTCGAGATTTCAAGTTTTCAATAGCCGTTAGTATCTTCCGGTATCACCCTTGCGGGGGGGAGGGGGGACTCGCGATTTACAAGCTGCCGGATTAAAATTCAGTTTAGTTTTTTGTTCCATGTAAATATTTTAATTTTATATTAATGGGGCCAATAATCTATTGTTCTATTACACATAATTGTAATTTTTTACCGATGATTAAAGAGATGTAAACGCTTACGTTGAAGCGAGAAAAAAGTAAGTAAGTGGACTTCTCACATATTGAATAATTTTTGTATTGACTATTCTTCGGTAAGCAGCATAATTTCGTGATTTTTATTGGTTTTACCAGCTCTCAGTGCGAAAAATGCGAAAAAAGCTGATGATTTATCAGCATCAAACTCATATTAAAGGGGTATTGACCCGCTAAAATAAATAACAACATTTGATTTAGACTAACCTGTTATAAATTAACTAATGGTCAGTTCACATAAAGTCGTAGTGCGTAGTCCTAGTCCTAGTCGTAAGAAGCAGATGAAACATATGAAACACATGTTATTGTTCACACACGGTCACAAGGTTTAGTTTTATGGTTTAGTCGCAGTCGTTGTCATAACAAAGCTGAAAATGTTCATCTCTCTTATGACTAAACAACAAATTCTTACGACTAGCGAATCAGAGATCGAAACATCACTTGCAACAAAGCAAACAACAAAACAACAAACCATGACGACTACTAAACCTTACGACTAGGACTAAACCATACGACTACGACTAAACCTTACGACTTTATATGAACTGGGCATAAGTAACAGAAAAACTATTGGGTCCACTATCACCTGAAAAACAATTGTTACACTTGGTGATTTTTTAGCTAGATCCCATCCCCATCAGCAAAAATCTTCCATGAGAAATAACATGGGGACTGTTGAAAAGAGAACACCTGAGCTTGTTTAATAAGTAGAAATCATTTATTTAATAACACAAATGTGAAAAACCTTCTGCCATTGTACAAAAACACAACAATCCTAAATAAACAAAATAGTCACTGCCATCTAAGGGTGCTGCAGTATCAAACAAGTTAACATCTCAAAGATATCCAAATCTAACATTGACGATCTTTATGCTCCGTGACCTTGGAGGATTTTGATCCTAAAAATATTGGCCTTAATGACGTACTAGAGCAGTCATTTTCTGTAAATCGACTATATATTTTTAAATTGCTTGCAAAATTGCCTGGCAATTGAATTTACCAAATTCAATAGCCAAGCAATTTTTTTTATAATTTTGAGTTTAAAAATTTTACTTGTTACCAAAAAAATTTGTCTTGGCGCTCGTCAACAGGCGAAATGATCTTACTTCTTTTCAATGCGAAATTAGGGAAAAAGAATGAAAAGCTTGGCTCAACTTCTATATCTCAAAGCAAGAAGAAGACCGAAGACTTTTGAAGGAGAGCTTGGCTGCCGTTTTTTTATACACATTTTTGTATTTATGGAGGATATTACATCTTTTTGCTGTTTGTTTCCTATCAAGGCGTGAATGATGGACTTTGAATGATTAAATTGGTTGAGAGTCGATTTTTTACTTTTTGGGCCCACGGTCCCCCCAAATTTGCCCCCTTGTGTTTTGGGCGCTAGATATTAATAATGGCTAAGAGCATGTTTAATTTCAAGTTTGTACAAATTATTACGCCTGAGTAATTGCGCGTTTTGATTTTCATTTTGATTTTCCCGGGTCCCTATTGTCGGTTTTGGTTTTGAAAGCTAAAGTGATTGCGCATGAGGGACATCTAAGTGTGGTCCAAGTTTCAAAGTTCTAAGATGTACAGTTTTCTCTTCTAGCGTCTTATTCATAAGAGTACGGAATTACCTAGCTTTTGATAATTTTGATTTTCTCTCCGGTACCCGTTACCCAATTTTGCTTTCCATATTCAAAAGTGATAAAGAATGAAAAATATCAAAGTCTATTCCACGTTTGAAACTTCTCAGTTGTAGCGTTTTCTTTAAATGATTAATTTTTTTAAGTTCAGAGTTTTTTTTGACATTTATGGGCCCACGGTCCCCCCAAATTTAGTCCCTTGTGTTTTGGACGCTAGATATTTATAATGGTTAAGAGCCTGTTTCATTAAAAGTTAGTACAAATTACCACGCCTTAGTAATTACGTGTTTTGATTATCATCCAAATTTTGATTTTTTCCGGTCCCAGTTACCCGATTTTGGTTTTGAAAGCAAAAGGCACTGCGTCTGGTCCTGGACCACATGTCAGCTCATATACCAAGTTTCAAGATTGTAAATCTTTCGGGGCGGCGTGTGCAGATAGCTTAAAACCCCCCAACTCTGGTAGCTGTATACATGGCTGCGAGTTCGTCGTCGCCTTAACAGTCGCGTGCGCTTGGCTGCGGGCGACGACCGTCGCCCTAGATAATGTGTTTAGTATTTGGTAAATATATATATATTTTTAAATGCAATATTATAATATTGTTTCAAGGCACACAAGTTGCCAACGTCGGGTAGGGTTGTACGCTGCTAAGAAGTTTCGATGTTCTAGTGACAAAACTACATGATCCACATTTTAATTGGAAAGTTAACTAAATCCCTCTCCTGCCCTCAACACCTCCCAAAAATCACGAAAAATTAATGGCTCTCCTGTTGTGATGTTGATATTACGTTCATCATGATCGCGTTTACTTCTAATTTTCTTGATTTTCTCTTGTATATTGACTCAAGAAATCTCATACATGATTAAAAAAGGGAAGACCAGACATAGACATACCAGACACAAAAGCATGGACGTCCGCCGAGCGAGTAGGACAAGATATAGGCAGTTATAAACATAATGTTAAAACTCGTGTTAAAACCCGTTCTTAGAAAGCTGAACTAAAACCATGAAACCGTAAATCTTTCTCAACTGTCCCCCCCCCCCCGCATGGTGATGCGGGGGGTGGGGGGGAGTGGACACGAACGAGCTTCAACACCCACCCCCACCCCCTTCTGACAAAATTGTTTTGCTTGTGTGGCTTGTCAATTTATGAATTGCAAGCTGGTTTGCTCCACTAGGTAAAAAGCAAATTTATCATAGGTCGATACACAACCTTTGATTGACAATCGTTAATAAATTTAAAAAATGCAAAAAATCGCCGACCTTCAAAGCGGTTTCAAGTTGCGTCGAGACCGGCAACCCTGACTGAAGGTTTTTTCCTAGGATTTGCTCAGTTGGTAATGCGATTGCAGGGGATTAAGTCCTCTTAAAACCCCTTCACATCTGAATTTTACTTATCAACGCAAGGAAATAATAACCAAAAAATTAATTATGTGCGTTTATTAAAGATTTTCAAGATTTTAATAGTTTTTTTTAGAATTTAAAAAATTTTGAAAATTTTGAATTGTGAATAAATCCAAAATTGTGTAGGTATCGAAAATAAAATAGAAATAAAATTTGAAAAATTGTATTTAATTTTAAATTTAAACCCTAAATTAAACCCTAAATTCCGCTGGGAGACTGAGTAAACCTTGCAATCTTTACTCGTATTTCGTACTGGATGTTTTCCATAGTATTGTATGCATTTCAAAACATGTTTTATAATTTTTTAAATACAATTCAGAAATTACAAAATCTTTCCCAACTGGGGGTTTGAACCTAGATCTTCCACATTTCGGGTATAAAGGGCACCTTAGCCAAACTAGACTAGGAAAACGCCAAAGTCATTGTTAGACGAGTGAGCGAGTCATGTGTTGAGAACCTGGTAACATCCATTTCTTCCCCCTACCTAAGGCCTTTCTAGCATATCATAGGCCAGAGTGGCGCATTATGGCCTTTCAGTTAACGCGCCCTTATACCAACTAAACTCAAAATCCTATCATCAAACTTAAATGCAAATGTTCCCGGGTACTCAACACATGACTCGGTCACTCGTCTTCCAACGACTTTGGCATTTTCCTTGTATAGATCCATAATTCATCCAACCTTCTATTTGTTTTTGTTTGTTTTTAGGCAGAAAGCCATAGACTTACATCACGCTTAAAACTTGAAAACTGAACATGATAAAACGATTAAAAGGTATACATAAATTTTGAATTTACACGTTTACTGTTTCCTTTTATCTTAGATGTTGATTTAATAGTACATTGAGAACAATTTAACGAAATATGATTGATCGTTCTACTATATTTGCTTTGCAGGCTCCCGCTATAACATCTTGAATGTTTACAGTATTTATTTTAGTAAATGTGTTTTTTCTAGAGTTTAGCTTTACCTGGAAATAGCAATTCTCATCAAATCATCAAATAGTTGTTTCATGGTTGCATATAAATAAGGTCGCGTCTCAAGAACCCTGAACCAATTTATATCGTGATAGATTGATTGATTTTTAAGGTATTTTTACCGTGTATAAATCAAAAAGGGTGTATTAAATAAATTAAGTTATCTGTTCGGTCTTCGTGATGGTTATGGTTGCCGGTCCACATTTTATAAATCAATTATAATCGTATAAACTATAATCTAATTGGAAAGTACGCGGAAACGCTTATCGATTATGTCCTGCAAAATATCACACAAACACTTCAAGTATCACCGTTATGTGTAACTTACAATCTTTAAACATAATATTAATATTTAGATATGACCACTCATCCACACACAAACAAAAACCAAACCAAAACACATTTAAAAATCGAAAAATAAGGTAATAGTTTCTAAAAACACTTTGATAGTCGATCTTCACCAACGGAAGGCAGTGTTGTTAAGTAATTGAGTGAACGTATGATTATGTATTCACAATGTTGTTTGATAAATAACCGTATCTGAATGGATTAACTTTAGTGCTATATTATAATGAAACTCAATTTTAAATTAGTTTTTCTCAAAATGCTTTAAACTTCAAATGAAATCTTATACACATTTTCTGATATTATTCTTGATTCAGTCCTATATCATGACCAAAAAACGATACACAACGGTAAAAATACGAAAACTTCTAACACACAATAAAACAAATCTTGGAGACCCCTCCCAAGACCACACACACACATAAATCACGCATAATCAGTCAAATTGAACAGTAAGTTTTCTTAAAAAGTCATCGCAAGGATGCATCTTAGCTAAGGGGGAAAAACGAAGAGACTATAATACTGAACTAGCGCGAGCATGGGAGTAAGCAACAGATCGTCAAAGAAGTATACAAAACAGAAATAATACGTTCCTTTCCATTGTTAAAATCTTGCTGTTGGTGAAGGTGCCGGGTAATGAAATGTCTTATTTGGGGGACTCTAGCGCCACCCCCTGACCCCCAGGGTCACCAAAAATATTGTATCGTCCTCGTTGAAGGATAATGACAACAAATAATCACATATTATGTCAATCCGAGCTTTTGTTCGGTTTGAATCGTCATACACGCGCAGACTGATAGACGGACGGACGAATGGACAGATAAGTGAAGCTTACAGGGGCGCTTTGCTCCAGTAAAATAGAGAATTTAAAACAAAAACGCATTTTCTTCTATGCATTAGCCTCCCCCCAAAAAATCTTTGATTTTGGGTGAAAAAAGGTTTGAAAAATGCTCAAACGATGCTTACAAAATTAAGTCTTTGTGCAACTAGATATTTTACATTGGTAATACCATAGCAATTAATACTGCTTTAATAAAATTATTCTATTTTAAGTTTTAACAAATAATTTTGTAATGGAACTTAAAAAAGATTCCACAAATAACAAAAAGTTGGGAAAATCGAGCCAAACCGTACACAATCATAAGTATTGAGATCTAAATAGGGCCAAAATTATGTACCCTTAAACATTTTCGCTCTGTAAGTACATTATGTATTTCTCAACGCCATTAGTGACTGCATCCTTGCAAAGCTTGGCAAAATAAATTTGCACGAGCTTTTACATTTCAAACAATAGTTGAAATGAAATGTTGACAGTCTTTGCAAGGATGCAATCACTGGGCAAGGGCGAAAATGTAGAATAGTACCACAGATAATAGAGTACACTACGTGGTGTACTCTGTTATCTGTGATAGTACATAAGCTTGGCACTTCTTTTAGATCCCAATACTTTTGATTGTGTAAGGTTTGGCTGAATTTCTACAATTTTTTTGTGATTTATGGGTTATATTATTTATCAACAATAGGGTATCTAAAGGCAGTGTGCTATAATATAACTCAAGTCTCAATTAACATAGGAAAATAAATAGATGCAAATGAAAATATTATAAAGTTCAGGAATTATTAGCGTAGTATCCCAACTGCGTGCATATAATAATTATTTTTGTTTGACGTGTGAGTGTGAGTGCGAGTGCATTGTCTATAGTATTAAATTCAATCTTTATTGACAGCTGGCCAATAAGTATGGATGACCACGGGGATTTAGCGTACTAATCAATACAAAAGTATATGTTACGAAATAAATAACTGAGAATAACCTGAAAATAGCAGCAACAGCATGAAATTAATGATGCACATTGTTGTAAAGATGATGATGCAAAATGATGATGGAATGCTTTTAAACAGTGAAACCAATGTTGTCAATTAATGAGATAAGACTACACATGGGTTATTATGCAAGTGTGAAGCATTTATTTGTTACAAAGTAGGCCTATCTTAAACATGATGTAAATTGTAGCTTTAAAAATGTTTAATTTTATAAGTACGTATTTCAACGATTCAAATTCACGGTTCAAATTTCGGTTCAATCGAGGATTTATCTTCTACTATGGTACATGAACAGGTTAGCTTTGGAGCAACGAGTCAATAATGTACCCCAGAGGATTATTTTAATCATTCTTGTAAAATGTATAATCAGACAATAACACATGCGTTTTGATCTGTAGATTTCATGGGAATTATAAACAAATATAATATAACACTAAAGTGGTTTCTCCATGACTACTATTTCCCCAATCGTTAGATTTGTTTATCAATTTCTGAATTTCTGAATTCCTAAACGGGTGCATAGTTACTATGAACGCACGGGAAGATAACGTTATTTTGAATCGCGGAATAAAATATACATTTTGTAATCCCGCCAGAAGAAGTCAGACCGGGCCGTATGATTGGCTGACACGCGCTGCCCGGCGGCGCACGAACCAATGAGAGCTCTTCGCATTTACTCTCTACAGCGCGAAATCCAAGTGTGATTATCACCGGATTTTTTAAATTTGGTATTGCAAGGAAAGCTTTTAAGGAATATCAATTTTATGGATTTTAACGTATTCAGCTTTGTGCAAGTCAACTTTTAACGATATCTATGTACAAATTGTTTGTCATCTTGAAAACCTTATTTAAACAATTTTTATTCCAATTTCTAACGAGACGTATTTTACTTGATGGGGGAAATGAATCTAAGCTTTGTGATTTAATGCGATTGACAGATAAGAATAAGAATGTGCCTTGGAAAGCACGTATTTTATTCTGGATACAGTATAGCCAATGCGTTCTCCGAATAATACATCATAATAGACTGAAAGTAAAAACCACGTAAGTTTTGAACAGAAATGTTTAATTGTGCACTCGTGTTGGTGAGTGAGCGTATGAGTGTATGAAAGAGGGAGGGAAACAAAATATAAGAAAATGGTGTGAGAGTAAAAAAAAACTTATTTTAAAATGTTCTTTGCTAAGATGTATTGAGATATACATACAATGGCTTTATATGGAATATAAATTAACCATTTAATTTTCAGAAGCTATATTGCGATAATTATTTAATTTGTAATTTCATTGGATGAGCGTAGCGAGCGAAGCGAAGATTCCATTTCACTACAGTGGAGAAAAAAATCCGGAATGTTTTTTTTTGTAGTATTATTATTTTTGACTGTTTGTTAACACGATTCCGGCTAAACCGATACTCCCATTTGTAATGAAATTTTTTGGAGGCCTTCGAAATCTCTGAACTTAGAAATGCTACGTTTTTGAGCGCAATCCAAAAATTATTTCTCATGAAAACCGCAATTTTACGATTTTTTTCGATTTAAAAAAGAAATCGACTTATAACATCTACATGCTTCATTCGATTGCAATGATTTTTTCACAGAACCTTAATTTTATGAACAAACATATTCGTGTGAAATTTGAGCGCAATCGAAAAATTATTTCTCGTGAAAATTGCAATTTCGTTATTTTAAAAATTTCTTCGACCTATAACAGGCCTATATGCTTTATCCGAATGTAATGATTTTTTCACAGTACCTTAATTTCATGAATTTGTATATTCGTGTGAAATTTGAGGTTAATTCAAGAATAATTTTCAACATGTTTCTTAATTTTACGTTTTTTTTTAAATTAAAATTACATCAAGCAGACGGTGACCTATCCAAAAATTCCAAAGAAACTCGTGCGTCCTATGGGCCGAATTTTTCATTGTTGTCTCCAATATTGCTTTTTCTTTGGTAGCTTCGCAAACGCTTTTTCAGACGCGTTGTTGGATGAGCGTAATTGGTGCATTGAGCTGCCATGTGTTATGCAGATGGTATTTAAATTGATTTCGTTTTCCCATTGCTATGGCCTGCAAGACACGCTTGGTAATATTGTTTCAACTTTTACGACGACAACATGAGGATCAGGGGCGCGTCAACCGGGTAGGTATTTCGCATTTCGCATTCGAACACATGGCAGCACAATGCACCAATTACGCTCATCCAACAACGCGCCTGAAAAAGCGATTGCAATGCTTCCTAGTTTTAAACCACATTACGTCGATTTTGAATGTAGAGAAACAGGGAGAAAATATCCATATACGCTCTCATCCATTCGCGAAGCGTTCGCTTCGCTGCCAAGTTAAAATACTTAGTTTCTTGTATGCGTTATCCTGTAGTATTAACTCTTTTAAAGGCTTCAATTGAAGGTTCAGATATCATATTATTATAAACTAGAGAAACGCCAAAGTCGTTGTTAAACGAGTGAGTGACCCATGTGTATAGTATCCAGTATCATTCCCCATTCTGGGCTATATCGAGCCTTAGGTATATGGGAGAGAAGACGATGTTCCCGGGTACTCAACACATGGCTCACTCACTCGTTTAACAACGACTTTGGCGTTTCCCTAGTTATTTAAATTGAACATTTAAAATGCGAATCATGTTCAAAACGTATTAGCGTGAAACATTACCAAATTTCCAAGATAAAACAAAATCACCTAAGTTTTATTACCCATTTAACACCCCTCAATAATAATATGTGGGTGTAAAAATATAAAAAAGTTCGAGCTAATGGGTATCGAACCCCAACCCTCCGTGCGGGAGTCTAAATGCCTACCAATAGGCCATGCAAGCCACGTAGTTATCGTCCCACTAGCTGCTTCTAAACAAATGCTATAGATATTTAAAAAATCACATTTTTATTTATTGTAGGATTAAATCGCAATGAATCTAGCTGATTTTGTTAGCAGTTCTCAGTAAACTCGTACCGGATGTATGTTTAAAATTATAGCCCAATCTGTTCAGCGGTTCGGTTGATTTTCGACGTACAGACAGACAGACAGAATCACAGAATGAGAGCCGTTCGAGTTGAATGGAGACACTCGGTCGCTCCGCTCCCTCGTTTAACTAGGGAAACGCCAAAGTCGTTGTTAAACGAGTGAGTGAGTGAGCCAAGTGTTGAGTACCCGGGAACATCCCCTTTCCTCCCCTATACATAAGGATCTAGCCCACCCAGTATGAGGAATCATACCGGGTACTCAACACATGGCTCACTCACTCGTGGCGTTTCCCTAGATATTTAAATTGAACATTTGAAATGCGAATCGTGTTCAAAACGTATTAGCGTGAAACATTAACAAATTTCCAAGATAAAACAAAATCACCTAAGTTTTATTTCCCATTTAACACCCCTCAAAAATAATATGTGGGTGTAAAAATATAAAAAAAAAAGTTCGAGCTAACGGGTATCGAACCTCAACCTTCCGTGTGGTAGGCTAAATGCTTACCAATAGGCCATGCAAGCCACGTAGATGTGGTCCCGATAGCTGCTACTAAACAAATGCTATCGATATTTAAAAATCACATTTTTATTTATTGTAGGATTAAATCGCAATGGATCTAGTTGATTTTGTAGGCAGTTCTCAATAATTTTGTACCGGATGTCTGTTTAAAATTTCAGCCCAATCTGTTCAGCGGTTCGGCTGATTTTCGACGTACAGACAGATAGACAGATAGACAGACAGAATCACAGAATGAGAACCGTTCGAGTTGAATGGAGACACTCGGTCGCTCCGCTCCCTCGTTTAATTATTACTAGGGAAACGCCAAAGTCGTTGTTAAACGAGTGAGTGAGCCAAGTGTTCAGTACCCGGGAATATCTCCTTTCCTCCCATATACCTAGGGCTGGATATAACCCAGTATGAGGAATGATACCGGGTATTCAACACGTGGCTCACTCACTCGTTTAACGACTTTGGTGTTTCCCTAGGTATTTAAATTGAACATTCAAAATGCGAATCGTGTTCAAAACGTATTAGCGTGAAACATTAACAAATTTCCAAGATAAAACAAAATCACCTAATTTTTATTTCCCATTTAACACCCCTCAAAAATAATATGTGGATTTAAAAATATAAAAAAGTTCTAACCAACGGACATCGAACCCCAACCCTCCGCGCGGTAGGCTGAATGCTTACCATTATGCCATGCCACCCACGCAGATATCGTCCCGTTAGCTGCTACTAAACAAATGCTATCGATATTTTAAAAAATAACATTTTTATATATTGTAGGATTAAATTGCAGGTCTAGTGATTTGTCAGTTCAGTAAATGTACC